>CM077786.1:1661393-1883459 GCA_039737535.1 Lagodon rhomboides
AGGCTTCTCCAGTTGCAGTCCATCCTCCTCCTGCTGGTCCTGTTGGACCTTGTCCTCCCTACACCACACCTGGACAACCAGGAGTGGTGAGACTTTTACTGTTACTGACCACTTTTTATGATTTCATGGTTGTTCTTACCTCAACAAACATATCTATTTTTATTTATTCATTGATATAATTGACAGTATTCATGTTAATGTGAATGCCTCATAGTGAATGTGATATTGAATGAATGTTCTATTGACTAAATAAAAGAATGTAACTGTTGGAGCTTTGTGTTTGCAGATGTACTACCATGGTCCTGACCCTAACATGGTAAATGAGACAGTACACAACACACTTGTATCACACAGTAACTACACATTATTTACACATTATTCAATATGTAACACATCACCGTATTTACCAGATTTGACCAATAAAAGGAGAAATATTGTTGAGCTGTGCTATGCTAACCTAAGACAAGTGTTTTTCTTGTGTACTTGTCTGTGTGTGTGTGCGTGTGTGTTTTTCTACATAGGGTCCTACAGCCCATCCTCCTCCACCCACTGGCCCAGGACAGTGGAGTGGCCCCCCACCCTCCCCAGTAAGTATCACATTGACCCAGGCTAATATGCTCTGATGTCTGTTTGCATTCCATGTGGATTTTTTTGTCTCTCCAGACTTCCTGTTTTCCTGCCCCCTCCCTTAGAATGTATTGATCTAACTTGTGATTGTCTCCCTCTGCAGGGTTTTAACCCTTCCTACCCACCCCAGAACCCTGTCTACCCTCCTGCAGGTCCAGCTATGATCCCCCCTAGCCAGCCTCCACAATGGAATGGTCCACCAGCAGGCCAGTACCCCCCTGGACCTGTCGCTCCAATGGTACGATTTGTCTCTTTATCTGACAGGAATTCTTGAGAGGAATGCTGGTCATTTAGGTATTTGACCTTTGACCTTTCAGATGCTTAGATCAGATGAAGCTGTGGAAACTGTCTGCAATCCCTGACAGTGAGCGATGCTGCAGATTACTGTTTTACATCATCAGTGTGATGGTCAGGCAGCTCTGTGGCAGTATTTACTATCTGAAAGGGATAGTCGGGTTCTTTTGCTGTGAGGTTGTAAGAGATACAACAAGTATGTGTGTGTGTGTGTGTGCAGGGCTATGCTCCACCTCCAGTCATGTATAGCTCCCCTCCACCAGCAGCAGCTAGTGAACCAGTAAAAGCGGAGATGAAGATGGAGAATATGGCTTCCTCACCTGCTGACCCCCTGCTCACTGCTACACCACAGGTAGACACACACACACACACACACACACACACACACACACACACACACACAGACAAATTAATGAATGTTGTTGTCATTTCTTCTGCATCAGGCCTGTATGGTTACTATGGAAACAACAGGACTGAATAGAGTTATGTTGTTTTTAATCAATCTTGTAAGACATTGTTTTACTCTGTCGTTTTTCTCTCTCTTTCTCTCATATGCACGCACACACACACACACGCACGCGCGCACACACACACACACAAAATAACAATGGCGGGTAAATTTTCTGTTTGGCGAGTAAATCGTGGAGGTTATCGGGTAAATTTCTGTACCATAATAGTAGCTTACATAAAAGTGTACTGCGTTTTGGGACGCACACAAACACACACACACACACACACACACACACACACACACACACACACACACACACACACACACACACACACACACAAATGTGTGAAGACCCGCCCGCACTCTGCCTCTGATTGGCTCTGACCCTGACATTTTGCCTAGCAACGAACACCTGTCAATCAGAGGCAGAGTAGAATGAGAGGGTGATTATCACTTTAGGCCGGACAGCTGCTTATTACCGTAAGCAAATTTTCAAAGTATGTGGCGATATTTGGAAGGAGTCAAGCTTTGACACTAAATAATGAATAAAATCGCCATCAGTAAACTGGACGCTGTCTGACTCTGTCACTCGTGGGGACGGGGGCTGTTTTCTCGCGGAAAGTTCACTGAAGTCTCGGTCGGGAGTTCGGACGGTCGCGGAGATTTATTTTCATGACAAACACTCGGTGAGGTAAAGTTTTTTTTGCCGGTGACAGACGCTGTTTTTCGGGCAGAAATGTTATGGGGAGTCGGTTACACAGACAGGAGGACAGACACTTCTCCACGTATATTGTTTTCCTCATATAAGTTGCCAACAGTTCCAGTTACTACGTTACTGTCGTTTGGTCCTGTAACGTTGCTTTGTGGAACATTTCTCTGTATTTAGTTGAGTGAAGGACCTGTGTAGTTATCAGACTGTCAGACCGACCCGCCAACAGTGCGCAAGCGGAAAATTGGCACCCTAAAGCCGGACCCAAACGCGGTGTGTCTCGGGCTCAAGCTGAGCCTCTCCTCTCGACACCCACCGTGACGGCGCTTGTGTCAACGTCATGCCTAATTTCAGACATAGAACAATTGATAGATTGATTTTCTTGCTTTAACTCCTGTTGATAGCTAATACATTCATCAATATATTAAAAATAATTACACTTCAACTTTGCTGTGGCCTCTTCTTTAGGTTTGTATTCAACATAATACTTTATCTCAATGAAATATATGGAAATTAATGTATATGTAACACATAAAGGCAATTTATTATTTTGGCTGGTAAAAAATATGCTTGCAGTCACGTTGCATATCGCTAAAGATATGGTGCCCGTATATACAGTGGAATAGCCGGAGGTTCATCCACAAGCTGAAAACTTGAGGCCCCAGGTTTGTGGTAGGAAGCCACAACGGGGCCTCGAGCCAGAGGGAGCAGACAGGCTCGTCTTCCTGGCAAAAATGTGTAAAAAAGACAGCAAGCACACACCTCATGTCACCTCTGTACATCTACCAACATGTCATGTTTACTATGCAGCATGCAGATGTTTCATTTAGTTTCCATATCTGCAGGAATACAAAATACTGTTTGTAAACAAAAGGCACCTTCTGCTAAATAAAGTATTTAATGAAAGTTATGTTCACACTTTATCAATCCCAATATGGAAACTGATCTGCTTTTATAAAAACATGCAATCTGACATGTTCAATTTAAGGGACAAATTTTTTTCAAGTGAGTTTGAAGGTGCACTGTTTAAAATGGCAGAGCAACTTTGTTCACAATAAAAGCATTAATATAAAAGCAATACTTTTTATAAATTTTGTTTTTACTAATTTAATGTTTTTGTGAAGGAAAAAAATAAAATAAAATCATAAATCGAGTTTGATGTGAAAAAAATCGGAGATTCAATATTTAGGCCCTTTCGTTCAGGCCAAGTTTGTCCTCATGACACAAGTCTTAAAATCAGACGATTTGTTAAGGGAGTCTGGTGATGTTGTGTGTTCACAAACACACACATGGGCAGGCTGAGAGAGCCGTCGCCTCTAACAAGACGCAAACAGAGGAAGTTTTATAGGAGCATGCACACACACACACACACACACACACACACACACACACACACACACTGAATGTTACACGCATGCTCATCCAGCTGCGCTCAGATCACAAACAAACGGATGTTTGGGGATAAAGATCGGTAGCTTTTAACACACACACATGCACATGCACACACACATGCACACACGCATGCACACACACATGCACACACACATGCACACACGCACGCACACACACACTTTCTTTAAATTCTCTGTTCGATGGTGAATGTGACAGCTCGAGTTGTTGAAACCATCTCATAACGATACAACTACTACAGCCTACAAAACAAAGCTATTTGTGCAGATTTTTTTATTTTCAAAATGTTTTGAAAACTGGGGGAACCGGAGCACCCGGAGAAAACCCACAGAGGCAGGAGGAGGACGTGTTGACTCCACACATGCAGCTTCAAGTCACAAATGTCCAGTACGGGGAACATTTCTGATTGGAGAGATGTCGGACGAGTCCATCTCTACAGCACAGATTTTTTTATTTTCAAAATGTTTTGAAAACTGGGGGAACCAGAGCACCCGGAGGAAACCCACAGAGGCAGGAGGAGGACGTGTTGACTCCACACATGCAGCTTCAAGTCACTTCAGACAGACACAGTGTGCGGAACATTTCTGATTGGAGAGATGTCGGCATTTTGGCCGACATCTCGATGGTGAATGTGACAGCTCGAGTTGTTGAAACCATCTCACTTCCTTGGTTTCCTCAGTCCCAGAAAGACTCTTTTCCAGACAGATTTCTTCGGTTTGCCGGGGAGATTCTTTTCACACGGCTCCTCCTCAGCGACTTCAATCTCGTCCAGAAGTTCAGGGAACAGGGCTGAACAGATGGACTCTTCCTCGTCACACGGCTCCTCCTCAGGGACTTGAGTCAGACTTTCTTGGAGAAGGTTGTACGTCTGCTTCTTTGGTTTCCTCAGTCCCAGAAAGTGACAGACTCTTTTCCAGACAGACTTCTTCCGTTTGCGGGGGAAATTCTCCACAGTGAGGACTTCAGTTTCTTTCAGGGCCTTCAGCTGTGTGGAGAGCTCAAGGACGACATTTTTTAGCTCATCCACATGTCTCTGATAGCGTTTCTCCATCTCCAAGGTGTCATCCTGCTTAGCCTTCAAGTTGCTGAGCATCTGCACGTTGTTCGATGCTGTGTCTGCGTGAGCCCTGGCTTCCTGCTGGAAAGTATCAGCCTGCTGTTTCACAGTGAGGACTTCAGCCTCATACATTTGGCTGATATCCTGGTGTGAAACAATGATCCAGTCCAGTTCTTCTTGGAGAAGGTTGTTCTTCTGCTTCTCCGCCTGGAGCTCAGCAGTGAACTTCTCATGGCTGGATGTTTGTGCCTTCTCCATCCTGTCCAGTTCTTCAGCCTGTGCTGGAATGATAGACTCCTGCTGCTCACACAGCTTCTCCTCACTGAGTTCAGCTTCTTTCAAGGCCTTCCGCTCTGTGGAGAGCTCGAGGTTGAGAGACATCTGAACATTAACCTGAGTGTTCAGCTCAGCCACGTGTTTCTCATAACGTTCCTCCTTCTCCAAGGTGTCTTTCTGCAGATCATTGATTTCCTTGGTCATCCTGTGACGGAGGTCATCCTGCTCAGCCTTTAAGTTGCTAAGCATCTGCAAGTTGTTGAATACTGTGTCTGCGTGAGCCTTGACTACCTTCTCAAGCTCCTGCTGGACAGTATGAGCCTGCTGTCTCACAGCTTCATACCTTTGGCTGATATCCTGGTGTGAAACAATGGTCCGGTCCAGTTCTTCTTGGAGAAGGTTGTTCTTCTGCTTCTCCGCCTGGAGCTCAGCAGTGAACTTCTCATGGCTGGATGTTTGTGCCTTCTTCATCCTGTCCAGTTCTTCAGCCTGTGCTGAAATGATGGACTCCTGCTGTCTTACAGCTTCATACCTTGGCTGATCTCCTGGTGTGAAACACTGATCCTGTCCATTTTTTCTTGGAGAAGGATGTTCTTCTGCTTCTCCACCTCGAGCTCAGCAGTCAGCTTCTCGTGGCTGGATGTTTTTGCCATTTTCTGCTCCTCGTGTTTATGTTGAAGGAGTTTTCGTTGCTTGACTTCCTCCTTCAGCTGATTTTGAAGCGTCTCGTTCTGCTGTCTGACAGTGTCGACATCAGCTTTGAGCCAGTTGTTGACCACTTTCTGTGAAGCCACCATCCTGTCTGGTTCGTAAAGAAGTTTGTTCTTCTGCTGCTCCACCTTGAGCTCAGTTTGAAACTTCTCCGTGGTGTCATCACTCACCTTAGTGGCTGTCGCTGCGTTGCTGCCAGTGACATCATCGCTGCGTGGCTCTAGCTCTCTGGCTGTTTCTTCTTCCCCACCGGTAGACATTTCTGTCAGAGCGTTCTGATTCTCCAGCTGCTCTTTCGGGTCTTCCACCCCTTGAAGAGGTCTCTGTTCAGACGTGTCTCCGTCGCGCTGGCTAGAGTACATTTCCTTTGGCTGGTTTAATCTGTCTCTGAAAAATGCTGTTGTCTCTGAACAAATACTGTTGCTATCAGGTGTCTTTGTCTTTTAGCCTCTCTCTGCTTCTCAGTCTCACAATCTCTAAACTGTGTGGCTGGTTGAAGAACAGTTGGACTCTCAACCTGCCATAATGTTGGAACGGAATGTTGTCACGATGATGACGTTCTATTGGCTTTGATGTACGATGATGATGTTCTATTGGCTTTGATGTACAATGATGACGTTCTATTGGCTTTGATGTATGATGATGACGTTCTATTGGCTTTGATGTCACACACACACGCAATTGGCTTTGATTTCACACACACACGCACACACGTGTGTACACAAATGTAATAGTTTGCTATTTGCTATGCTCCCTCCCAAACAAAAACAGTATCGGTAACATTAAGGTTATTCAAGAAATATACTAGTGACATGAAGTTAGTGAGGCCTTTGTGTTTCCAGTCGCTGTCCCTCTGTGTGGTGGCCAGTGTGAAAGGGGCCTAATGGATCACCTGGTCCTCTTTTCCAAGGTTTGATCTCTGACCTTTTTCTCTCATAACGTTTCACCTCTCGGCCAAATGATATGTGATTAATTCCAACTGCTACATTGATGCTACAGCTGCATGCACCTGTAAACGCAGGTAATCCTTCCCAAATGATTCAATCAGAGACGAGCTTGTCTTCTGTGTACAACAGTAGGTCATGACATTTCCTGCTCCTTCATAGTGACATGCTGGTCATTGGCCCTGTCCCACATAGACACCAGACCAAGGAACATGATTCTTGACAACTGTGTGTGTGCTTGTGTTTGTGTGTGTGTGTGTGTGTGTGTGTGTGTGTGTGTGTGTGTGTGCCAGTGTTTCCACAGGGTCTTAAAAAGCCTAAATTTGACGAAATGTAATTATATTTAGTTAGGTCTCAAATATGAACGTTCATTTACTGCTTCCGTTGTGGCCTTTTTTTTGTTTTTTTTGGTTTTGGGGAAATGTGTTGGTGAGATTCACAGTCAAGTGTTGGCTTGAACATCCAGAATTCAGTTGGTTAAAGGCCGCACCTAATAATGAATTTGAAGCGCAGTGTACGCTCTGCAAGAGGACCCTCAAACTGGGCACACTTGGTGTGAAAGCGCTGGTGTCACACACAAAATCAGAAAAACACCCATTAGCTTCTAAAAGTCTCCAGCGAAGTCACGCTATCACACACTTTTGTACGCCTTTGTCACCAGTTCCCGGTCCAAGTCCTTCCAGTTCTGCTCGACCGGACTCTGCGCCGCCTCACAGTCAAGCGTTGAAAGCGTTGAAGTGTTTTGAACACTGTGTGTGTGTGTGTGTGTGTGTGTGTGTGTGTGTGTTTTTCTACATGGGGTCCTACAGCCCATCCTGGGTTATTATAGTTAACTAAATTAAATTAAATTCCTAGATAGATAGATAGATAGATAGATAGATAGATAGATAGATAGATTCCCAGCAAACAAAACTAAAACTAAACTTAATCACTTGTTAAACTAAGTAAAACTAAACTGAAATAAAAAACAAACTGAAAAACTAAATTACAATAAAAACCAATGAAAATTTAAAAACTATAATAACCCTGACACTCACTCACTCACTCACTCACTCACTCACTCCATTCTTCATTGTTTGAATGGCAATACATTTGGTTTGCATACTTTTTCGTACTTCGTGTAGGGTCTTAAATTTAGTTCAAAAAGGTCTTAAAAAGGTCTGGTGTGTGTGTGTGTGTGTGTGTGTGTGTGTGTGTGTGTGTGTGTGTGTGTGTGTGTGTGTGTGTGTGTGTGTGTGTGTGTGTGTGTGTGTGTGTGTGTGTGTGTGTGTGTGTGTGTGTGTGTGTGTGTGTGTGTGTGTGTGTGTGTGATTTCCTCAGTAACTTGAGTGGGGCCCCTCCCTTGCTGCTGCACAGAGTGGAGCACTGCACCTCCTCATTATCACTGAGTGTTAGTACTCACTACTGTCAAGCCAGCATGTTTGTATTGGGATATTTTGGCTGCACTTTCTGTGCCATTCTTGTGCAAATAGCTTGCTAATAACTTAAACAATACATCCACCTAGCCCTGTGGAAGACTGTGGTCATGCACAGTGAGTGCACAGGCAGAGTGTGTGAAGACAGGCAGACAGACAGGTAGCCTGTCCAGTCATTTCATACGGGCCAAATGAAATGACTGGACTGGACTGTGGTTGCCTCAGATACTGGATTTGATTTATTTATTGTCAGGATGTTAAAAGATTTTCTACAAATATAACAAGAAATGTTTCAAGAATAACTTACCAATCCTAGCTTTGAGTAGTTATTAAACTGTTGTAGGAACTTAACTACACATGTAAAAGTTGATGGTTCATCATTTTCCAAAAGCTTGTTTTCCACATTGATTTAGCACAACACATGCATCTGAAACTCTTTCTGGAGAAATATTCCAGCAACATGGTTTCAAGGCATGAAAATGTTAATTAGTCTTTGATTTTTTTAATGGTCAACAGTGACTTATCTAATAAAAGCAAATACTTAAAAGAAAAGAAAAAAATCTGTATATATGAATATATGTATTCATATGAAGGAGACAAACTCAACATGTTCTTTACCCCCTAGGATTCTGGAGCTGCATCTGCTCCCGTGCCTCCCCCCTCCACCAGCACTCTCAGCTCTTCTGATGATGCCTGTATGTTCCAGATCAACGGACAGACATCCTCCACCAACTTCCTGTAGGGCGGCTAACTCATGGAACATCTTCCTCCCCGTACTTCTTCAGTTTGATGTTACAGTGCACCTCTGTGACCATTTTACATTTCTCTCTTTAAGCACTCTAATCAGGGATGCAAAATGGCACAGGTGGAAACAATGAACAGTATTAGGACAGTAGATTTAATTTTTTAAAGAATTATGTCTGGTATAAAATTAATTTGGGGATCAAATTTCCAGAGGTGAGGAGACAAAAAAAGAGTGGTATGTTGAAGTGTTAGCATGTTGAGTCCATCAACACCTGAGGAGTAAATGTTAAAGAAGGGCCTGCGCCAGTTAAACAAAAGCTTGAGAGATGTTATTCGCACATAATTTTGTTTTCTGAACACTAACTTTTCACTGCCCTCTTTGAAAAAAACCCAAGGAATCAAGAAAAACACCTGAGATTAGGCGTCTAGGAGTGACAAAGGTCAGGTAGGTCAGGATTCAGGTAGCGTGTGTTGGATGTGAATGGTTAGCCAAAACTGTTTTAACTTGAGCTAACGCACTGACCTAGAGCTGCCTCAGGTCTAGTGGTGAGCTTCCTATAGTCTCAGTGAAAAAAAGATTAAAAAACCCCAGTGGCCACATACAGTGTATCAGAATCAGAATTCCTTTATTAGTCCCGCAAACGGGGAAATTGCTGTATCGCAGCAGCCAAAGGACAGTTCAATTTAATGATAAACCATAATAATAGTAAAAAATAAACAAGATATAAAAAGGTAAGAAATAGAAATAGACTTGTATGTGCATATGTACAGTATAAACTATGTAATTATAAACAGATACGGCAACACTCTTCTGACATACTGTGCAAAGTTATCAAGCTTTGTTCCATCCATCAACAACTCAAATTGTGAAAGATTCTGTCCTGAGAAGAGCTGTGTCAAACAGAATGGCTAAAACAGTCTCGACCGCATTTTTGGATTTTGTGCCTCCTCAAAGGTCAGCATTGTCAAGACAGTTTGTGTTGGACGATAGTATAAATTTGTGTGTCGAAGTCAAATTGAACTCACCACAACTCCCTGAATCCTCTGATAGATCAGATGTCCTGGATTTGGTGTGAACACTGACTGCCGTGTGTAAATGCTAACGCCCAAACCGTAAGAATGCCAACAGAAGAACCACTTTGACTGCCTTTCACAGTGGCCTCATGCATCCTTACTGTTGCAGCAAAGAAACATATCACTCACTCACACACATTATCCATTCATAGCCTTTGGGAGCTACTTTATATCACCAATTCACAGCTGGGCAGAAAGTTGCAGCATTAACGCAAAGCAAACCAGACAGTGTAGCAACTTCATGTTAGTCACTGATGGCCAGCCTACTATCAGGGAAATGTTGGAAACATTAACTTCTATCATAAACTCATAGGAATAGAAACAAACGCTAAATTATGCCGACCAAGTGCCACCACACCTACACCTCCTTGAGCTGTCATGGTTTTTTGTCCTTTGTTATTAATTGTTCTCACTTGTGAATCAGTTTGGTCTACTAGACTTTTGAGTGTTCCTGATGTCTTCGATGGAGGCCATAATGTCCTACTCATCCACAACGTCCACCTTAAAACCACTAACAGGCATTCATTGAACTGTAAATATCACAAATGCCTTTTCTCTGCCAAAGTCCGTTTTTATTGTCTTATGTCTTATTCTTTCATTTTGTCTGTTGAGGTGAGTACATGGAGTGAACCTCGATACTGCCATCCAAACGGTAAATTGCTGCATTTATATAGCACTCTTTCCAAAGTGCTTTACAATTTTCCTCTCGTTCGTCCACTCACACACAGACACACACCCACCGATGTCAGCTAACATTTAAGTTGTTTGCCTGCCTATTTGTGGTTCAGTGTCTGCCCATCAACACTTTTACCCCTTTCAACCAAGGTGGTTCAGGTGCTGGTTCGGACCCAGTGCCTTCATTGGAACCATTTTTTTGTGTTTCAACTGCTAAAGAACCAGCTCCCGGACAGGAAAACTGGTTGCTGGTCTGGAACAAAGAGCCACTTACATCAGGGACTGGGGGAGTTTTTGTGGCCAAGTACCAACTAAAACCACTTATGACAGCCATTTTAAACAACCGGAGCTAGTGCAGCATGTTCTGACATAACCATGAGAGAATAAACAAAAGATTTGAACTTTTCACTAATCAAAGCAATAGTGGTCTCAGGACCAGACTGTTTGGATGCTAATGTAGGCATGCAAAGCCAGGAGCCACACCTGTGAAGAGTCGACATATTCACACTTGTTCCGAGTCCCACAGTTTCACAGTTGTTCCTATCGATGCGAGAAAATTGGAGATGTAAACAGTGACTGAATGATCTGTCTCTACGGCAGCTCTCATGCCTATGTAAAAGGAAACGTGCTCTTAAAAGGTTCACAGGTTGAACAAACTTTAACCAACACTAGCACCAGTACCAGCACCAGCACCAGCCCAGAACCAGCACTTGGTTCACTTTGTTCGAAAGGGATATTTGATATGTGGACAGGAGGAGCTGGGGATGAAACCGCCCATTCACAGGGTATGCAGACCAGATGTTGTAGACCTATATGTATTTCGTTGTCTCAGGTCAGCTGGAATCATTAATGCAACTGGGTTTTTGGCATCCCAAACACCCAACTGGGACAAGAAAGTTCTGGACTGCTATCTTGTCTGCATTTTACTGAAATATAAGCAGCGTGCTCCCTAAAAGGAAACTTGCATGTTAGTTTAATGACTGTAAACTCATACAATATTTCCTCAGTTATGCTATTGATACTCTGAACACAGTGAGTGCCTTTTCATTTGTCAATGTGAAGGTGACTTTGGCCTCTGCAGTAACATAAGGTCCTGTTTTTTTACCTTTGTGTCTCTCACACATATGGATGAGATAAACTGTGTTTCACACTTGGTTTTTTATAGTTGTTGTGTAAATGTAACCAGTGATATGTACTAAAAGTGTAGTTGTAGTTGTAGTTTATGGGTGTTGATGGAGTTGTAGACTCATCAAACTGTCTCTGTTCTTATGGTATATTGGTCTCTGCAGTTCCACATCCACTTGTGGAGTTTGTGCTGATGAACTGACAATGGTTTCCTACCTCTCATTTTATACCTCTTCATACTGTACATGTATATGCAAGTGTGTATCAACTCATGAATAAAGTGAAATTCTGTGGTTCTGAAGATGGCTGTTCGAGAAATTCACCATTAAAATTATTTTACGGGGGAGAGAGAGAGAATGTGCTCTTAATAAACTCAGTGGAACTAATATCCATGTAAAGGACTGGCTGATGACTCTCCTGTCCTCTTGGCACAGCCCAAATTGTAAAGGTGCATTGTTTTCTGTAACTTTTAACAGGCAGACACAACTATTTGCATAAGTATTTGTGTGACCACCCAAGTCCCCCTTCCTTCTGAAGTGTGGTTTTATTTACCCCATCCCTAACTGGTCAGACAGATTCTCCCCAAAGCTACAGTGGCATTTGAAAGATGAAACTGTTTCAGCGACCTCATACAGCCAAGAGTACTGTCATCAATTCCATGTAAAATATAGTCACAGTCTGCCCTCTGTTAGGTTGTAGTGTTTAACAATGGCCAGAAAATTGTTTCTGCAGAATATCTGGATGTCACAGTGAAGTTGACCTTTGACCTTTTGGATACAAAATGTCATCAATTCATCCCATTAGACATTTGTTTAAATTTTGTCAAAATTATCATGAATTCCTGAGTTATGGACAAAAAAAATAGTGTTACATGAGGTTGACACCGGTTTCGTGCCAAATTTGAACGAATTCCCTCAAGGCGTTCCTGAGAAATCATCAGACAGTCATCTGACATGGAAAGGTCAAAGTGTTCATACCTTTTCTGAATGGCTTTGTCGATGCATGTCTGAACTTGATGCTGGTAACTGTTCAAATGGCATTGACGGCATTCTTGTTTGTTCGCATGAAAGGTCACAGAAGTAGTTGTGCAAACAATGAAAAAAGAGTTCTTTAGAGAGAAGTTCAAACCCTGCTTTCTTTCCCAGCACAACTGACCAATGATTGTGAGAACAGGCAGGATTGTCAGCTTCAGAAAGTTACTATGACTGCTGGACACAGCCCCCTCTCAGTTAAGTCATCAGAGAAGAGGTCAAAGACATGTCACACACTCCCATTTGAAGCAATCTGGGACCATTCTCTAACAGGTTGAATCCAAAAGTATAACTTCAGACTGACATTGTGAATTTGAGGCTGTCCCCTGCACTAATGGATGGATATGATAAAACAAAAGACGTCACTCGACACAGACCTGTACAGTTGGCTGTTAGCTCTCCCTTTCTTTTCACCCTGTACGCATGGACTTAAGGCCCAACACTGAAATGTCACCTCCAGAAGTTCTGTGATGGTACAGCCATTGTTGGATGTGTGTCTGAGTGGAACAAACAGGAATATAGGGGGGTCATCAACGACTTTGTAAACTGGTGTGAATGCAGCCACCTGCATATAAACACCAGTAAAACAAAGGAGATGGTGATCAACCTCCAGAGGAAGACACCACAGATCACAACAGTGAACATGGAGATAGTGATAGATAGACATTAGAGACGGTGGCAAAATACAAATACTTGGTGTTCACCTGAACAGTAAACTGGACTGGACTGATAACACGGATGCCCTGCACAAGAAGGACCAAAGTCGCCTCCATCTGCTGAGGAGACTGAGGTCCTTTGGGGTGCAGAGGACATTACTTTGAACATTATATGACACTGTGGTGGCTTCAGCGTTCCTTTACGCAGTGGCCTGTTGGGGAGGTAGCAGCACGGACACGGACAGGAAGAGACTAAACAAGCTGGTTAGGAGGGCCGGTTCTGTCCTGGACTGTCTGCTGGACTCCATAGAGGTGGTGGGCGAGAGGAGGATGTTAGTCAAGCTGACATCAATCATGGACAGCACCTCTCACCCCCTGCACCAGACTGTGGAAGTCCTGGGCAGCTCTTTCAGCAGCAGACTCTGACACCCACTGTGTAAGAAGGAGGGCTACTGCAGACCATTCATCCCCACAGCCATCACACTGTTTAACTCGAGCACTACCTGAACAATCACTTTCCACTCACTAAAATACGCACACTAACTTTATGCGTATTTGTCTGATTCTTTCCTGATTTTCCCCATTGTGGGAAAAATAAAGCCTATCTAATCTAATAAGACTTCACTCAACCTCTCACTACATTAAACCAGCTGAGTCCTGACGATAGCAGCTTGCTTCGGAGGAAGTCTGCTCTCTACTTTTGCTAAAAAACGGAGTTATGTGACTGGACCTTGACTGAAGATATTTGGAGGATATATATTTTCCCACCTTAACTCCCATGTTAACGAAATACAACTGCTCTCATGGAACTAGTCATGGTATATCCAGCTAGGGAGTTTTTGCATTTATGATGAAGTGGGCAACATTATACAATTGCAAATTCTATACTTGAGAAAACATCAATATGCTATCCATGTCAAGCTAGCCCACAACTGAACAGAAACAGCCTGCACCTATTTTCTGTGGGCTTTTGGATGCCAGTCTGGAAAATGTGACTCATGTTGAGTGGGTGGGAAGGAACGCTGCATCAGGCTCGGCTCTGATGCAGCGTTCCTTCTTTGTCTGCAGTCACCACTCTATGGTCTTACTCAATGTCCCGCCCACAGCACTATCTGATTGGCTCTGTTCTGATGGTTATAAGGTATAAAGTAGCAGAAAAAGGAAACACTTAAGTACCTCAAAAAACATTGTTTGAGTAAGTTTTACTTAGTTACATTCCATCACTGGTTATTCTAAAATCTGACACCAAGTTTTCATTTTTACTTATTTATTTTTACTGCAAATGCATGTCAGCTCCAAATCCTTGATTACTAGTATTTGGTATTTGTGTTGTCCCTGAAAAACCATATTGGTCTACCTCTTGAGTTCCGTTATACTGCTGGGCAGATGGATGCATTTCTTGTTTGACAAGAAGTCATTGCAACAAGTAACTCAACCTAAAACCACAACTTAATCTTTTTGTATTTTGTTTTTTCTACAGATTAGTAATAGTAATATACAAGAGCAGAGCCAGGCTCACTGTTTCCCACTGCTAACAGTCTATGCTAAGCTAGGCTAAACGCATCCGTGCAGAGACTTCAATCTTCACATCAAACTCCAGAAAAGCAAGCAAATACAAGTATTTACCAAAATGTTTCTTTAATGTAGTAAAAGGACGGACAGCATTGGACCCAAAACCTTCGTATCTCCTGCTCGAACACAGGGGGAAACATGTAGTACAACTAATCACTGCTCCCAGACATGACTATACTGTCTTATTAACAAATCAACTAGTTATATAGAAAACATCAAACTGTAGAAAATGTCTTCTTTAAAGTTCCATCCCAGAGGACAGCAGTGCTCCATCAGGTAGGCGACACACAGAAGAACACCTGACTTCTTTCAATCCCTTCTTCACTCCTCTGTTGGCCTCCACCTCTCCATCTGTCTCAGCCGCCTCTCCAGGATCGTCACCTGCTCCTCCAGGTGAGCAGTTTTATCAGCCGCAGCAGAGCCCCCCGAAGTGCCGACGCCCAGCAGGACACAGACACACACCAGGACAGCCATTCGGATGGCTGTGGTTTCTGTGTCCACACTGCGGTCGCTAAGGATGAGTCCAAAACACAGCAAAGCCATGCTCACTTTCAGCAGCCATAGCGTCCGCCTCAGAGTGGAGGCAACCAATCGGAGGGTGAAGGAGAGCAGCCAGTAGCCAATGACAGCCACAAGAACCCACTGGGCAACGAAGATTAGACCCTCTGGAGTCACTCTGTTGATGGGAAAGCCAGCTGTGGAAAACAGGAACACAAGGACAGCGAGAGAACTATTTAGTTATGTTATGCTGCAATATCTAATTAGACTGTGATTGTGCATTTCCTGGAGAAAGTGCAGTGTGTTGGCTGGAGGCTGGCCGAGCTTTTCTTTCAACTGCACCTGCTACTTCCTTGTTGTAGTGATGTGTATGAACTAATATTTGCCTTTCTTTACTTTAGCTCCCCCTATAGCAGAAAAAAACTGCATGACTATGCAAACTATTAATCCTGGTTTCAGTATGTACACAAGACAAGGTTTGGTTGCAATGAAACATCACTGGTACCATCTCCAGAGCATCAGTGACATCAGTGAAGTGAGATGTCTGACACTAGAAGACACCCAGAAATGTTCATTTATTGTTACACAATACAAAGAAACAGCAAATTTGACATTTGAGATTTCCTTGAAAACTGATTCAAACAATTAATGATCATCAAAATGGTTGATTCTTTTCCTTCCACTCAACTGATCCTCTCAGCTCTACAATAACACTGAATTACAAATAACAGAATCCTTGTTGATGTTTTTTGTTCTCTACAATGCTTTCTTTTGAATGAATCTATTTCCTTTTGTTCTACTGTACTACCATAGCCTACATGTTAATACTTCACAATGTATGCTGTCGCACATTGAATAGCTGCCTGCTGATCTTCTGACTGACTTGTGTATTCAGTCATGTTACTGTGCTCACAGGATCGAATGTATTTGAATAGTATACTGTTATTCACACTGATACCAATGATGGAAAGGAAAATAATATGCTGGTGATGGAACAAATAGTCCATGGTGTGTGTGTGTGTGTGTGTGTGTGTGTGTGTCTACCTTGAATTCCAGCCGCCTGCAGGAAGTGTGAAACATACTGTAGGAGCACGTTCAGACCCTCAGCCAACCCTCCTGCCACAACACGCAGAACCTGAGAGAAAGCCTGGAGGGAGGTTCATGGTTAGGCCTGAATGACGCAGGTTTTACCAGGACACATGGTTCAGACTGTGAAATCATCCGACAGTGACCTTAGAGTGAAAGGAATCGAACCAAGGAACCTCAAAAAGAAGGCAGGGTCATGATGAAGCCCAGTAAAACCCAACATATCTACTTTGTATTACTTGTGATAATAAAGAAGGCACTTCAGAGACACCTGATTCATTTTACTGACACCTTGTTTGTCACTCGATTTCATTTAGGAGGCTCCTGTCTGTCCTCGGGCTGACTGCAGCAGCACCATCAGCAGGCATCAGGCACGAGGTGGTCGCCTCCTGTCTGAAGCGCGTGCGCTCATTTTCTGAAAAGCAGTATTTAGTGACGTAATGAGCCTTCCCTCTTTGATAGGTTCCTTGACTCGAACCAGGAAGTAACCCATTTAGATAAGACAACATGGCAGAGGGCAACTTTCCTTCATCTGACCGAAACTTAGGCCCACATGAATATCACGACGCGTACAGCTATCTGATGGATTCTGAATGCAGTTAATGAACTAACTGTAACTTTTATCATCATCACCATTTTGTTCCCTTTTCAGACAGATGCATATGTAGTGTGTCCTCTTCAGTGAGCCACACGCTGCTGCACTCTCACCTTCTGTACCGACAGCACCGTCTGCTCCCCGGCCAGCCTGCCTAAATAAGACCTCCCCTCCCCGGCCAGGTCTGCCAGTGCTGCCCGCAGCTCCTGGATCCTCCCGGAGCGGCTCTCGAACACTGTCTCCGCGGACACACCGAGCAGCAGCAGCAGCAGCAGCGCGCTGAGCACACACAGGCCGCCCAGGGCTCTGCGGCGAGAGGCGGGAAACATGGTGAGAGCTGAGCGAGCGAAGCACACGGTGAGCGGAGGAAAGTTACATCGAGAGGTGAGCAGCTCCACACAGGATGTGGGAGAAGTTGGGACAGAAGAGACGTGTGCCACCCACTGGGCTGAGTGTGCAACAAGTTCCATGACGGCCTCACCCCCTCCCCCAGCCGGTCTCACCTCCCTCCCCCAGCCGGCCTCACCCCCCTCCCCCAGCCGCTGCTCCACAGTCTGCTCTCTGTTCGTACACGCCGCTGATCAGCGGCTGCTGTCGGATCAATAATCAATAATGAGTCAGGCTGCACGTTTCTGCAAACGGATCTAAGCTGATGCGTTCAAGTGCTGATGGGAGAGTCCGAACCCCGATGGCTGAATTTGTCGCGTTGACGTGCCATTTGCTTGTTTTTTTGTTTTGTTTTTCAACACACACACACACACACACACACACACACACACACACACACACACACACACAAAACTTCTGGATGTTCCTCATAATGATAAATGATGTTTGTGGTAAAGGAGAGTATTATTCCAAACGCTGTCTGTCTTATAGCCATGACTCTGTTTCTTTTCTTTTTAGTATTTTGCCAGTAAACGAAGCGAAAGTGAAAGTGAAGCTCCAGAAATGTTTTGTGGGATAGAAAACTTCCAGCAGCTCAGGGCTGAGTGGATAATGACTGAAGTCATCTGTTTCTACTTCTGTTCTCTTTAATATTGCTTGTGAAATTTGGCTCTCTAACTAAAGTTTACTATTACAAAAAACCCACTGGTGGCTGTTTTTAAGTTTTCTTTTTATTCCCACTAGAGTCCTGTCAAAACTGTGTAAATGTCCAGCAAAAGCAACAAAGCCCATAACTTATTATTAATACCCTACTGATAAGCATTCAAGAAAAAATCCTAAATCACAAAACTCATGAAATATATTTAAACAAGTAATAATGAGGCAGCACAAGTTCAAATGTTAAAAACAGAGAGCAAAGAATGACAACCGTACAGAGTGTGACTTCTTCTGACATGCAAGGAAAAAACATACCTTGGTCATTTTCTTACTGATGCTTTGAGTGATGACAGAGTTATTTTATCTTTATGTTGGAATCTTTGGTCATTATTAGATCTTTCTGTGCGACTCATCGCCGTTGTATCTCCAGGGAGAGTAGTGTCAGGAGGCATGGTGCCAGTCTACTTTTTGTGTCCTCTAGTTTTCCTACATGTGAGGCAGTTTTAACACATCTAATGTATAATTTTATGTGTCACTTGGATGAGTCTGAGAACAGCATCATGGAGGTCTTAGAACAGCTGCTCTCAGTATCATCCAGGTTTAGAAAACACTGGTGAGATACTTTTTAACTTAGTTTATTAAATGATGAATTCTTATGCCTTTTGAATTGAACAAAACAGAATAGAGTCCAAGAAAAGCTAACGTTGTTCGGCTCTGCAGAGCTGCAGTAGCTCAGGCTGCGTCCTGCCCATCACTCAGACTCCTCTCAGCTGCTGCTCCACACACCTGCGCTCCATCTCCACTGATCACCAGTTCCATGTCTTAAGCCGGTCTTTCCCCTCCAGTCTTTGCCAGCTTGGTGTGAAACCTTCCATGGTAACACCAAGGCCTTGTTTTGAGTCGATTTTGAGCAATTCAGCTCTGTTTTTCCACCTGCCTTCTCTCCCTCTGTGCTGCAGACCTGCCACGCTCACCAGCCCGCCCAGCCTCGCCTGTTGTCTCGTCAGCTCTGGACTTTCAGCTCTGGACTTTCAGCTCTGGACTTTCAGCTCTGGACTTTCTGGGAGCTGCTGCTGCCTCATTTTGAACTCCTTGATTTTTTTCATTAGAACCCTTTTCTTCTAACTCCTGTCTCCAGTGTCTGCACTGTGGGTCCAGTTGTGAATACTGTTAGAGTATAACAAATTTTACAGCTACTGAAACTGTTTCCCTAAAACAGCTGCCAGGCACCGTGGACCCGAGCTCAGGCCGTACAGACCGTGACCTTTAGAGCGCCTTCGCTACTGTATTAGAAAGTAATCTGATTGAAAGTAACCAACTGGTTGTGTTTAACTAGTTAAAATGAAATCTGTGTTGCTGTGAGAGCTCAACAGTGTGACTTGTTTCACATCTCATCTAAATCGCACAGACTCACAGATATGTCTGATATTCGGTGAACACCCCTCTTCCAGTTGACAGGTTGATTGGATTTTGTTCATTCAGGAGCTGGAATTAATATTTTTTGAAACCGCCTAATTCTCATGCTTCATTCATGTGACTGAAGTTAAGCGTCTGGATTTCCAAATCAGTAACAGTTTTGAAATAAGATTATTCTTCTGAGTACACTTTAAGTGTAAAGATAGTAAACTTTGAGTACACAACTAGTTTTCTTCTTCTTTCAATCTTTCATTTTGTACTGCAACTATTCTGTGAACTATAATACAAGTTAACATATAAGTATACTGTTAGTTTTCTAGTTATATACTTCTAGCCCATTTTTTGGTTTGGAGTACAATTTTAAAGTATTTTTTGTTTTGCTTAAATTTGCCTTTAGCTGTGCTTAAAGTAGACTTGATGTTAAGGACCATATGATAGTATTTAGACTTGAGTGTATAGCTGTCAGTATAAACCAAGTAACAAAGTCTCATTTTGTTCAGTATAGCTCTGAAGTACATAAAAAGTCAAATGAAAGCATCCTCTCTGATTCCTAGTTTAAAAGCAGTACACTGTCAGCTGGCAGAGCAGCGTCTCAGGCCACGTGTCACCCCCCTTTCTCTCGTCCTGTTTCCTGTCATCTCTTCCACTGTTCTTACAATAAAGCCATATAAAGGTAAAAAAAAATACATACAAAAAAAAGAAGTATAGCGATAGCACACCCGAATAAAGAGATTTTTTGTGTGGGCAGGAAGGTTGTTTCATCTGACAGCAGTGTGTGACTCAGCTGACTCTGAGCAGCGGGCCCACACTGCAGCGAGAGGCTTCTCTGACTTCTGTCTGTCAGGGCCAGAACGGTGAGACTGAAGCCAGACGGGTGGAGGCCTTCACTCTTTCACATGTGACACAACATCCAGTAGGTGGCGACACTGGCCAATAAACTAAAGTGCTTCTTCATTTTCCATGTTTAGGCCCGAATTGATTGTTTCCTATCTTCATTCTGAGTTCAGATTGATCAGTATGTGTGCTAAAAACAAGAAGAAAGTCAGAAGTTTGATAGTCTGGATTTTCAGTCAGTTGCAGATGAATACAACACTACAAACAGTGAATGTAGAAGTGTGTTAACATTGTCACACAGTGTCTGTGACACTGCAGCAGCAGGTGTCCCAGCCGGCTGCAGCATCCAGGTAAAGAACAGTGAAACCTGAGAAAGTTCAGCTGAAGTGAATGGAATGGCCTCGACCGTCTGAGTAAACAAGTCATGAAGATCTCTTCCAAAGTTTCAGCCTGTCCAGGACAAAGTTCCCAGGTTGTGTTTCTCTGGAGTCTATTTGCTGAGTTGCATCAATGTTTGTATTTTAGTCCACAATGTTTCACTGATCAATCAAAAAAGCCAACCAACCCACCCAGGTCACAGTGTGTGTGTGTGTGTGTGTGTGTGACCCTGTCATCAGGGAGAAGATAGAAAACCACTGAATGTTGCTGTCATTTCTTCTGCATCAGGCCTGTATGGTTCCTATGGAAACAACAGGACTGAAGAGAGTTATGCTGTTTTTAATCAATCTTGTAAGACATTGTTTTACTCTGTCGTTTTTCTCTCTCTTTCTCTCATATGCACACACACACGCACACACGTGTGTACACAAATGTAATAGTTTGCTATTTGCTATGCTCCCTCCCAAACAAAAACAGTATCGGTAACATTAAGGTTATTCAAGAAATATACTAGTGACATGAAGTTAGTGAGGCCTTTGTGTTTCCAGTCGCTGTCCCTCTGTGTGGTGGCCAGTGTGAAAGGGGCCTAATGGATCACCTGGTCCTCTTTTCCAAGGTTTGATCTCTGACCTTTTTCTCTCATAACGTTTCACCTCTCGGCCAAATGATATGTGATTAATTCCAACTGCTACATTGATGCTACAGCTGCATGCACCTGTAAACGCAGGTAATCCTTCCCAAATGATTCAATCAGAGACGAGCTTGTCTTCTGTGTACAACAGTAGGTCATGACATTTCCTGCTCCTTCATAGTGACATGCTGGTCATTGGCCCTGTCCCACATAGACACCAGACCAAGGAACACACACACGCACGCACACACACACACACACACACACGCACCCCTCCACACACGCACACACGCACACGCACACACACACACACACACACACACACACACACACAGTGCCTATGATGACAGTAGACAACAGCAGTTGCACATGCTGGACACAGACACAGTGCAGCTCTGGCTCACAGCCTCAGGTCCTCAGGTCCTCCGGTCCTCAGACCTCAGGGACTGGTGGTTTGGTTGGACTGCTTCCTGTGGTACTGAGGATAAAACTCAACACACAACACTGACTCTTCTCTCTGCAAGCAGACTGATGACAATCAGCAGAACAAAGCACTGAGCTATTTCCATGCAGACACCCCGACTCTACAGCAAGAGAGAAAGAAAGCTCTGTGGACAGACAGGAAGAGGAGGTCATCAGAGGGACGAGGCGAGGAGAGGACAGGAGACAGTGAGAGACAGAGAGAGAGAGAGAGAGAGTAGAAACAGTAGGATTACCCTTTTCTCTCAAACCTCAACATAATGGGCCTCACAGTGACGTTTGGTGTGAGGGTGCTCTCTGGGTGCCTCGAATGTTGAAACTAAACAAACCGGCAAACGGCCGACTGTTGCTGAGAGATTTCAGACCAGCAGAGCCGTCTAAAACCACAGGCAGGGCTGCTGCTGTGTCATCAGCTTATCTGCAGTCCTTGCAGGAATTTGGATGGTGCAATCACAAGAATGCAGTCTGTCCTTGTGTTACACAATGTTCCAGCAGAAATCACTCAAACTGGAAGAATACTGTGCAAAAAGTCTCAGGCAGTGCGTAGACCTACTGCCTAACAAGCCCTGCCAAACCTTTACAACAACCTTGGAATTCTTCAAATACACACATATGTCTGGTCTATCCTCCTGAGAGCCAGCAATTCATCTTTGTCCTCTGTAGTGGACATTAGGTTTTTGCTAACATCTCTCATACTATACATGTCACTCTATTAAGTCCTGTTGTCAACTGGACAACAACTGGAGCTTTAAAATGACACCACATGTCCCCCCACGTGTGGTGTCATTGGCCTTGCCAACTTGCCTGTGCATGTCTTTTCAAAATGGCTGCCATCCTAGAAAGCACATTTTATGGAAAAAAGAAAGGTAAGCATGATATTCATAACTGAAAAAAAGAAATAATGTTTTTTTTTTCAATTGTCTTAAGAAAGTAAACATCTCAGGAATATTTGAGTGAGTTTTCTGAGCTGAGCTTATTCATGTTCAGTTGAAAAACAGCTCATTTCTAAATGTCCTCTGTGCTGGACGTCAGGACTTTGCACTCATGTTTGTTTCACATCCTCTCAGTCGGCAGCTCTGTGACGAGGCAGACAGGGTTCTTAATGGAGTCATTCAAGGAGATTCAGACACACACCGATCAGGCAGAACATTCTGACCACCTGCCCAATATTGTGTCGGTCCCCCTTTTGCTGCCAAAACAGCCCTGACCCATCGAGGCATGGACCCCACGAGACCCCTGAAGGTGTGCTGTGGTATGATGAGTCGTCTAGCCAATCACAATTTGTCCCTTAGCAAACTCACTCAAATCCTTACGTTGCCCATTTTTCCTGCTTCTACCACATCAACTTTGAGGACAACATGTTCACTTGCTGCCTAATATATCCCACCCACTAACAGGCGCCATGATGAAGAGGTAATCAGTGTTATTCACTTCACCTGTCAGTGGTCATAATGTTATGGTGCACATTAAACAGCACAGGACATTTTGAGAACATCTGTTTAAAGCTATACACAGAAAAAAAAGATTACGATATTGTGATTATGATCCTGATCTATCAGAGGATGATACCATCAAGTGTCAAACGTCTAATAAAGAAATTACAAAAGGTTCAGCTGTAACAGTTACAAAAAGATAAATCTACCTTTGTTATTTGTTTTAGATTTGGTTTTGTATTTTACTGGATGATTCCAGTGGAGCTTTCCATGTCCATACTCAGCCTTTAAACGTTTCACATCTGAGTCCTGTCGTCCACTACAGAGGACGTGTTGTAAAATTTCAATAAACATAAGTTGATTTTTTTTTACCAAAAAGATTGTAATTAAAAAACTTTTTTCCTGACAGTCATGTGAAAAAATTAGGATCCCCCATTAAATATTCAGGTCTTTATTAAGAAATGTCCACATATCGATGTCCAATCTTGTTTTTATTTATCTCTGGAAAAGAAAGTGATTTAATTGCAGGTAAACAACAACAATGAGTTTTACTCATTAAACAAAACATATCACCAAAAATGCATATTCTAACGGAGGAAGAAGTTCGGACCCCCTACAGCCTGACAGCTGGTCTCACCCCCTTTGGCTGAAATAACTTCAGTGAGACGCTTCTTGTAGCCATCTACCAGCGTCTGACATCGGTCTGAGGATGTTTGCCCCACTCCTCAACGCAGAATTCTTTCAGCTGTGAGATGTTAAGAGGTTTCTTGCATGTAAAGCCCGTTTCAAGTCACCCCACAGCATCTCAGTGGGATTAACATCTGGGCTTTGACTCAGCCGTTCCAGGACTCTCCAGTTTTTTTATTTTTTAGCTAGTCCCTGATGGATTTACTGGTTAGTTTTGGTTTAATGGTGGTTTTAGTTTAATTTTTTTACAGATGGTCTCACATGTTCCTCAAGCACCCCCTGATACACAGTAGCATTCATGGTGATTCTATGATGGTGAGCTGGCCTGGTCCTGCTGCAGCAAAGCATCCCCAGACCATGACACTTCCACCTCCAGGCTTCACAGCTGGTATGAGGTTCTTTTCCTGGAATGCTGTGTTTGGTTTACGCCAAACATGTCCTCTGTTCTGGTGTCCAGATAATTCAATTTTAGACTCATCTGTCCAAAGAACATTATTCCAGAAGTCCTGGTCTTTGTCTACACTCTCTCTTCAGTCTGGCCCTGGTTTCTGGTGACTACTTTTAGCATCTTGCAGTCTGCTCTCAGGGTGAACTTGCTTGGACGGCCAGGCCTGGGCATGTTGGCAGTTGTTCTGACTGTCCTCTACTTGTAAACTATTTTCCTGACAGTGGAACAGCTGATGTCAAATTCTTTTGAGATCATTTTAAATCCCTTACCGGACTCAAAAGCTGCTCCAATCTAACACCAAACTAAATGTCTGAGGTTTGAATCGGGCAGGCCTCCTTCAAAATGCTACGATGTTCTGATCATGTGCACCTGACGTGATGCACCTGTGTGTGATTTGTGCCAGTTTAAGTGGGAATAAATGTATGGGGATGTCCTAATTTATTCCTCACCAGAAATTACATTTTACAGAAAGTTTTAAAAAGTATTTTCTTCAGTTTTAATTGTTTAGTTATATAACTTGAATCTGTCAGTATTGTTAAAATTGATATTAAATGTCCATATGTCCATATATGTTATGTAGATCTCATTATTATTTTTTTATTAGGGTGTCAGTCAAGTAAGAGAAAGTCATTTACACAGATGTACAAACAAAAAAGTGTTTGTGAACTGTGTGGCTTCATTTGATTGTATTTTGATAACTTTTTAAACATACAAAGGTTGTAACTGTCCTGTAATAACTTATGACCTGTAATAATTAATACAAAAAAATCAGGACAAAAGAGCCGATGAAGCACAGCTGACATGACTAACATCTGGTGCTTCCATTTGTTCCGTACAGCTCTGAAACATGTGCAACAAACCCACACACTCACAGGTCATGTATGACACAAAAGGTATCTGATTGGACCACAGCTTTAATTCATATATATGTACATGTGATTTTTTTATTTTGTAGAAAATAAACAAAACTATACCAAAGAGTTAGTACAAAATAGATGAACACATCGTCTATAACAGTGTCAACATTGTGGCTAAAGGAAAACAGTGCACGTGTTAATAAAATATACTTAGTGCCTTCAACACATCTGTTCCAAAACTGAAAGACAAAAAACACAAACAGAAGACTGCAGAAACATTTTCAAATCCAGACACAGAAGAGAAGTCAGAGGGCTCAGTGTGTGTGTGTGTGTGTGTGCAGCACAGCGGTCTCTCTCTGCACTGCACTGCCATTTAGGATCAATTAGTACAACCCTGGCAGACAGAAGTACAAATACAGAAAAGACACAGTATAACTGTTTGCACAAGTATCCCTCTCAGTCAGGTCAATATTTAGAAGAGGCTCCAGTTGACTGAACAACCTTTTACATGTTGTCCACAGATTCAGGAGCTGATGGAAGTCTGGACTGACCTTAACATCAGTAAAGGAGCAGTCTGTAGTTTTGTTGAAGAAATGTTAATGAGAAGAGAAAGATGTTCATTGGCTGATTTTTTTCCGTCTAAACAAATAAATAATCAAACTCTCTTTGTTTTCATGACTGAATAAACAAACTGACCTTGAAGGACAATTTATACTCTTACACTTTGTTTATATGTGGCGGACCCTGCCACCTTTCTAGCTCCAAACAGTGTTCTGGGACCTTATTTTCCTCTGAGAACAGCTTGTTGATTCGCTTATGGAAAAAATAAATATTTCTGAGTTTGTCTTATTACCTCATTAATATTGTAATTATTAAAAAAATATTTGAACTTCTTCTCCAAAACGACATAATGCCCCTTTAAAGGTGTCAACTGTGAGAAATGGACAAGGTTTCAAGGTAGAGGCGAAACTACATCTCCTTTATCTAAACTAAAAAGATGCACTTGAACTCACTGCAGAGACGACAGCTGGTGGCCAGTAAGCGTCTGTGTGACAGGTAATACCTCTCTGCTGATATACAGGCCCTAGTTAGGATGAAGCAGGATTTTTTGACACTGCTCTCACTAATAAAGTTGCTCTTAATGGAGAATATGGTTGATATAAAGTTGCAAATGCTGCTGGTGAAGAGGCTGAGGAGAAAAATAAGGAGAAACTGCACTAAATAGGGGAAATCATGGATACGACAGTGACAGAATCAAGGGGCTTCCCCTTTCTTTTTCCATTTCTCTTTTCTGTTCTGATCTGCTAACCTGAACATCCAATCATAGTGATTTCTCTTACAGACAAGGTGCCACCGATTCTACATGTTGAATTAGCCGAAAAGCCTCTGACAAAGGCCGTCTATTGCACTGAGCAGAGCCCCGGAAACTCATGGACACGAGGCATGAAGTGGCAGAGAGAGGGTCAGACATCAGCAGTGGGTCAAAACTGAACATCTTACTCTGTGACCTGAGGATTTATTTGGACCAAACCAGAGGTGACTGTGGAAAGACAAACCAGGACTGTTCTGGTGACTTTGATTCAGTTCCTGTCCAGTTTGAATGAAGTGAGTTTTACGATGAGTTAACGAGGCGATTAAGCTCGTCTTAGTTCAGTAAGAGAGAGAAAGTTGAATTCAGCCGGTGTACGCTTGTATTTTTCGGTTAAGTAAAATAAATGTAAAAATATTTCCTTTCTTGACATTTGGTGAGTTTATTTTGTCGACTTATAAGACTAAGTAGTGAGCTGGCTGCTTTTACATCTCCCAGCCGAAACTACAGGGTCCATCAGACTATCGCCTCTTGAGGTACACAGTGGTATTAGGAGACAGGATGGGCAGCGGCTAGCTGGTTAGCATGCTAACTTCAGTGGTTTTCTCTACAACACAGTAAATAGACGTCTTTGATATAATGTCAACACAAAAACAGTTTTGGGACGTTGTCACAGAGCTGGATGACCAGACATCGGACCGTCACAACCTTGATTATACTGATGTTTTACCATGCAGATGGTGATGTATGTTTTATAAAGGAGGGGAATACTTATGGAATCAGTTGTTTTGTCTGTATAACAGATTCGTCTCCATCTGTGCCCCAGGTGCACCGTGAGCTTCTGCGCTGTGCATCTTGTTTGCTTCCATCTTCGGGATGCATTTCACATTTAACAGCCACAAAAGTGTCTTGTGATAGTTTTACCACAGGAGAGAACAATTTGTTTATCTCTCCATGTATTAGAATGTCTTTGTTCTGTCTTTTTTCATCTCCTTTAATCATGTCTTATTGAACCATTATGTTAATCCCTTAGAATTCATTTTTCTTCCATTCATTCATTTCTTATTTTCTTTTATAACAGCTCTCTGTTCATTGAAGTTTTGAATCACTAGGCTGAAGTCTACCATTGATCTAATATTCAGGTCAGACAGACAAACAATTTGAAGTAGATGTTCCTCAGCTGGTGACAGGTCAGGTAGAACACTGGATAAGTCATAGATACAAGTAGACAGACACATTCAATCTGAACAACAGGTTATCAGTCACCACCACCTCAATGCCAGCCAGTCCACTGATCAGTCCATGTCAGGAGGGATGAGTGATGTGGGGGTTGATGGAGCAGCTGGAATGAGAGACTGCACAAAACAGAAAGAGAGACTCAGAACATGTTTTGGACACTTATTTTAAAGGAAAAGTTCACCCCCAAAAAATATTTTGTAATTATCTGACAAAAAAATTCAGAGCTAAACAGCTTTGCAGCGTTCTTCTAAACACCTGAAGAAGCTGGAGAGCTGCTGCAGCTGTTCTGCTGTCAGGTCTTCACCTCATCGTGTGCCCGGCCAACACACACCATATATCTTGTTATTGTGATATGAGACTATATATTGTCTTAGATTTTGGGGTTACCCTTTTTACAAGATCCTGTTTTGCTGTATATTGTGATTTGAAATTTCATTTGGATTTTAAAATGATTTGTAAATAAAATAAATAAAGATGAATAAAAGAAAGCTTTTGGATGTAGTTTCATCATGTCATTAGGACGGCTGAGCAATAGCGATAGCTCAGTCCGTAGGGACTCGGGGAGGTCCCACTCGGACCAGAAAAGTATGATGTGGACTAGTAGTTGGAGAATGCCAGTTCACATCCTGGGCATTGCCAAGGTGTCCTTAAGCAAGGCACCGACCCCTAACGCTGCTCGTTGGGTGCCCCAGCGTCCGTGGCAGCCCTTCACTCATCTCCCTCTATACATTGCATGTGTGTGTGTGTGTGCGCGCCTGTGTGTGTAATGTGAGTGGGGAAAAAATGTCCCCTTGCGGGATTATAAATAGTTAATTATTTATATCCTCATTACTAATGATCATTGATCAGAAATCTCATTGGTTAGTTACTATTTTGTTAAAGTACCAACACGTCAGAGCATATTTCCCTCACTCTCAGCCCAGCTTACATAATGATATTTATCATATTTGTCATGTCACACCATGTAAACATAAGAAGGAAAACAACATGTTGACCAACTAAATCCAGACAGAAACTTCTACCAGATCAAATACTGAGCACACTGACAGCGCTGCTCGTTTTACAGCACAATGAGCATGTGCAGTGCAATGTGCAATCCATGTCTTTGCTACTTAATAGGAAATGCTGGAGTCTTACAGAGTATTGTCCGAAGCTGCGTCTCTGTTTGAAGAGAAGGAAGCAGAGAACGGCAGAGATGACTGTCTGGGCCAGAGTGAAGAGAAGGAGGGACGACTTCACTCCTCTGCTCACCTTCTGTTGGAAAAGACAGCACACACAGCACTTGTGTTAACACGTACATTAGGTATGATAGCAGGCACATTCGAATGACTCAATCACTTCCCAGTTCCATGTAAGTGTGGGTCACAGTGGTGTGCAGTGAGGTTCACACCAGGCCAGCTCATTGTCCACTTCTGCTTCAAACTCTGCTTCACAAGCACTTTACCACCACAAATGTATACTATGCAGGATTTGCTATTTGCAAAAAAAAAGAAAAAAATCTAAATGTTCCACTCGTCCCAGCTCAACAAGAGTGACGGAGACTGAAGCTCCTTTCACACACTGCTGACACACCCACCTGCTCTCTGTGAAGCCACTCCGGACAGCTGTCTGCTCTATTCACACTTGTGGCTCAACCAGACTGAGGACTTGGGAGCTGGAAGGGTAAAGTCTTGGGCAAATAATGCAGACATTTGTGTTCACACATTCAGCTCCACAGTCCACAGTTACAGTGCATGTGTGAAGGGGGTTTGAGACACTAGCAGTGGTCAAGCAAGCTGAGAGTGAATGAAGAGAGGGAGCAGCTGTGCCTGGTAGTGATGATCTACTGCTGGATGAGAGGTGAATTTTGGAAAATGTGGGAGTTGTAATCTTAATGTCACTTTTTGGATGTACGTTATGAAATAAATCCACCAATTAACGAAGGGAAATATGTGAAGCATTAGATCAACCAATGATCAACCAGTTTTCTGAAATAGCTCAAAGGTTCATCTCATGAACCATCAACTGGCAAGTATATATATAACCAGAGCATATCACAATGTTACCACTCATCCACTGACAGGCTGCTGAAAAGACACCAAATGAATATGAAGCAGCTGTACACTGTTCCATTTGAAAGAAATGGTGAAAGAGCTGTGCTACCAGTATGTAAAGGTAAATCATGTATGAGCATGCAGTAACTGTACCTCACAGTAAACAGTACAACATGGTACAGTGATATACAGTACAGTATGTGTGACCTTTACACATTTGCTATGGCTGTAGAAAAGAAGATGCAATATGTGCTGTATACATTTGATGAACAGTGGGCCAAAAAAGTATTTAGTCAGCCACCAATTGTGCAAGTTCTCCCACTTAAAAAGATGAGCGAGGCCTGTAACTTTCATCATAGGTACACTTAGACTATGAGAGACAGAATGGGGGGAAAGAATCCAGGAAATCACATTGTAGGATTTGTAATGAATTAATTGGTAAATTCCTCGGTAAAATAAGTATTTGGTCACCTACAATTTCTGACTTTCACAGACCTGTAACTTCTTCTTTAAGAGGCTCCTCTGTCCTCCACTCGTTACCTGTAGTAATGGCACCTGTTTGAACTCGTTATCAGTATAAAAGACAACTATCCACAACCTCAAACAGTCACACTCCAAACTCCACTATGGCCAAGACCAAAAAGCTGTCAAAGGACAACAGAAACAAAGTTGTAGACCTGCACCAGGCTGGGAAGACTGAATCTGCAATAGGTAAGCAGCTTGGTGTGAAGAAATCAACTGTGGGAGCAATTATTAGAAAATGGAAGACATACAAGACCACTGATAATCTCCCTCGATCTGGGGCTCCACGCAAGATCTCACCCCGTGGGGTCAGAATGATCACAAGAACGGTGAGCAAAAATCCCAGAAGCACACGGGGGACCTAGTGAATGACCTGCAGAGAGCTGGGACCAAAGTAACAAAGGCTACCATCAGTAACACTACGCCGCCAGGGACTCAAATCCTGCAGTGCCAGACGTGTCCCCCTGCTTAAGCCAGTACATGTCCAGGCCCGTCTGAAGTTTGCTAGAGAGCATTTGGATGATCCAGAAGAGGATTGGGAGAATGTCATATGGTCAGATGAAACCAAAATAGAACTTTTTGGTAAAAACTCAACTTGTCGTGTTTGGAGGCGAAAGAAAGCTGAGTTGCATCCAAAGAACACCATACCTACTGTGAAGCATGGGGGTGGAAACATCATGCTTTGGGGCTGTTTTTTTGCAAAGGGACCAGGACGACTGATCCGTGTAAAGGAAAGAATGAATGGGGCCATGTATCGTGAGATTTTGAGTGAAAACCTCCTTCCATCAGCAAGGGCATTGAAGATGAAACGTGGCTGGGTCTTTCAGCATGACAATGATCCCAACACACCACCCGGGCAACGAAGGAGTGGCTTCGTAAGAAGCATTTCAAGGTCCTGGAGTGGCCTAGCCAGTCTCCAGATCTCAACCCCATAGAAAATCTTTGGAGGGAGTTGAAAGTCCGTGTTGCCCAGCGACAGCCCCAAAACATCACTGCTCTAGAGGAGATCTGCATGGAGGATTGGGCCAAAATACCAGCAACAGTGTGTGAAAACCTTGTGAAGACTTACTAGTGGGGCAGATAACCAGAAGGATTGTGCATTTTATGATAAAAGCGTCAAATTTGGTATGCTTGTAGCCAAAGGCATATAGAAAAAAATTAGATGTGGAGGCACGACAAATTTTCAATATGGCGGCCATTTTTCAAGATGGCCGCCAGTGACGACTGTTTTTAGATTGAATTTCACATTAACAATGGATAATAGGTGATAGAAACATACATTTTGGTTATAGCCAAAGACATGGGGAACATGTGGAGGGATCAAGACTTTTCAATATGACAAAAAAAAAATAAGATATTAATTAATAATATAATTATATTTATATATATTATAAAATTTCAATATGGCAGCCATTTTTCAAGATGGCCACCAGTGACAACTGTTTATAGATAGATAATATATAATATATTTCACATCAACAATGGATAATATGTAATATAAGCATCAAATTTGGTACCTTTATGGCCAAATACACAAAAAAAATACAGATATGGACCCTCATAAATGATCAATATGGCGGTCATTTTCCAAATTGGCTGCCAGTGACAACTGCTTTTAGATCAATTTTCATATTAATGATGGATATAATGTGATGTTGATTATATATCAAGGATATATGTTGGATTTATCTGCATTGCACTTGGGAACTATCATTTAGATTATAATTTTTTTTAAGATGGTGACCAAGATGACAGCCAATGAGCAAAAAATGGTAGTTGCAATAAAGTTGCATAGATTTCTCTGATTTAGATGATCTTGGTGTCATTATATTTTTCTGGATCTGAAGTAAAGTAAATGAACATCAGAAGTGCTCAGAAGCTGCAATTCAAGACTCAAAATATGTGATAGTCTAAGTAGGTCCAGCGCGGAAAGTCTATTTAGCACTCCCCTTCACAGTAACAGAGAGCTGTGCATTCTAAGGCAGCTTTTTTGCACCTGCACTGCCTAACACGACCCTTCTTACATTGACATGAGACAAGTTCATAGCTGGACTGGCTTGCATCCCGCAGGCATGTCCAGAAGGGTGCATAATAACCCTCAGATGTCTTTGACCAGCCCCATTTACATGATGAAGGTAGTTCTGGTATAGGTACCAGCATCTGACCCCACACATGTCCTCCTTGGTAAACTGCTCTCTTGATATGTTCTTCTAGGGCAGCCTTTGTCGGTGGGATAGACAGCACATTCTGTTTCTTCACAAATAACTTCCTCCTTGCAGTGTCTATTTCTGTGCATTGGCTGGTTCGGTCATATAGCAGTATAACAAACCTCTCGATTGTAGCTATAACATCTCGCGGTATGTTATCTGGGGCAGAAGATACTTTTAACAGGGCATTTGTAAGTTCTGGAAAGACAGTCCATACAGCCCATGCAGTCTTCTTCCCAGCAAAACTGGATACAGTGTCACAGCCGGTCAGTGCATGGAACACTGGAAGTGCTTGTGACTTCTCAGGCCCCAGTCCTGCTGCAATTTCATGGGCTGCAAGGTATTGAAAACCCTTTCCAGTTCCAAATGCCAACCATAGCTCATCTTCTGGCTGGAGACCCTGAGCAACTGCCACAGCCAGTACCACAACATCAGTATCAACAGTTTGTATCATGATTTTCTGATGGCCATTTCTTGCTGCATGGGCCACATGTAATAACATTCTACTATCAGCTTCCTCATGTGTAAATGGAGCAATTGAAGACAGATCATGAAGTGGTGGCTTACTGAGGACATCTACATCATTTGTGACAACAAGCTGTTTGTCTTCCAGCACAAATTCCCTGAGCAGAGCCTCTGAGAGTAAGGTGAACAACTCTGTCTTATTACTGTCAACTCTCAGAAAGCTTTGCCAGTTCCTGGGAATGGGTGCAGCACCTACCACACGTCTCTGCACCCCTTGGCCATGTTTTGCTCTTGTAGCAGCTTTCAAGGATTCAGACCAGTAGCGGTCCCACACCAGATCAAGCCTAGTCACATGTGAAAGTTTCCTGTTGAGATATGGAATGAAAATCTCTTTGGTGTACTCATCGAAGGTCTTTACACATGTTGGTTTGAGCATCTGGATAATGGCTGCCCCATCTACAATAGTGCAGGTAACCGTGGGGCCATCAGAATATGGTCTATGGACATCTTCCATATCCAAATTAGATAAATGCAATTGTATTGAAAGCACTGTTTTCCTAGGCGACCAGGCATGCCTGCCATCTTGAACATTTTTGGTAGTTGGCTGCCATCTTTGCCACCATATTGAAAAAGGAGTCATTCAAATGAAGGTTCCCAAGTGCTATGCTTAGTAGATAAATCCAACATATATCCTCATATCATTTATGTCCATCATTATCATGAAAATTGATCTAAAAAGAGTTGTCACTGGCAGCCATTTTGCAAAATGGTCGCCATATTAAAAATGTATGATGGGTCCATATCTTTATTGTTTTTCCTTTGTGTCTTTGAGCATAACTACCAAATTTGATGCTTCTATCTCTTATTATCCATTGTTAATTTGAAATTTTATCTAAAAACAGTCGTCACTGGTGGCCATCTTGAAAATGGCCGCCATATTGAAAATTCGTCGTGCCTCCATATCTAATTTTGTTCTATATGTCTTTGGCTACAAGTGTACCAAATTTGACGCTTTTATCATAAAATGCACAATCCTTATATAGTTTCTAGCTAAGCTGCCCCACTATACAGAAAACCTTTGACCTCTGTCATTGCCAACAAAGGGTATATAACAAAGTATTGAGATGAACTTTTGTTATTGACCAAATACTTATTTTCCACCATAATTTGCAAATAAATTCTTTAAAAATCAGACAATGTGATTTTCTGGATTTTTTTCTGTCTCTCATAGTTGTAGTGTACCTATGATGAATATTACAGGCCTCTCTCATCTTTTTAAGTGGGAGAACTTGCACAATTGGTGGCTGACTAAATACTTTTTTGCCCCACTGTAACTGTATCTTGTCCAAAATGAAAATGCATGGAATACATAAAACTCATTTTGTGTCTTCTGGATATAGTGTATAATGGAACTGGAGGCAAGTGAACCACTGCACAACTTCATCTACATGGATGAGGCTGTCTTCAACCTAACGAAACGCAGAAGGCGTGGTCGAAATATCATCGGCCACGCCACAGAGCTACAGCTGATGTGCCAGGCCAACGGGGCGGGAACATAACCGTGGGTGCTGCTATCTCTGAGAATGGTGCTAACGCATATTCCCATTATTGGGCCATACAATACAGAGCGTCTTGTCACCTTAGTAGACACTCTCTACAGGGATCTCATCCCTGAACAAGAGAGGGGTCAGACTGGAGATGACTTGGCAAAGTACGTGATAGTTTGGGACAATGTCAGTTTCCATCGCTCCAACATCATCAGGCAGTGGTTTGCGACTCACAGCAGGATGCTGATGGAGTTCCTCTCACCCTGCTCCCCATTCCTTAACCCCATCGAGGATTTTCTCTCAGCATGGAGATGGAAAGTATATGATCGCCAGCCACATACACAGATGGCCCTTCTGGCTGCCATGGATGCAGCGTGTGATGACATCACAGCAGATGCCTGCAGAGGCTGGATAAGACACTCTAAAAGATTATTCCCACGCTGCATCGCAACAGAAGATATTCGTTGTGATGTGGATGAGCATTTGTGGCCCAACAGACAGGAACGTCAGGAGGTGTAGGAAGACTGCACTGTGAGTCCTACAGCACTGCAGGGACAGTTTTCCCTAAGGAGACTGTCCTATGTTCACATTTCTACTTTTGTTTTTTTCTTTGTGCTATGCAGTGCTGTCTTTTCCCTTCTGTATCGCAGTGACATGGTCTGTCAACAAATTACAGTACAAACAGTAAAAGCATAAATGTGAATCTTGTCCAGTCTCTTGCAATCAATCTCCCACATACAACTTACAATTTACAGTAATTGTCCCCAGAACTTTAGCCATAGTTTACATCAGAACACCCCTCCAAAGTACACTGTTAGATTGACAACATGACTAAGCAGCTCTGATGCACTGACATGGTCACTGACACAGATTTACTTTTGGGAGGTGAACTAAGGGTTTTGAGCAAGAGACTGGCTTTTGCAGGTAATCCATGGTGTTTTGCTATTTGTACGAATTGTTCTGAGAAATGCACTTACTGTTTTGCAAATGCAGAGGATGAGTCGAGAAATGTACCAAAGCGACTGAGAAAAACTGTAATGTCAGATGTGAACTTAAGGACTCTGGTGGAGTTGTGCACTTGTGAGTGGATCCCTCAGGACAGATGTCAGGTCTGAATTCTCTCATATGCATGACAATATGATTACCATATTCATGTTAATTTTAACTGGTTCACTTGCTTTCTACTTGCTCAATTGTGGGACTGCGGTATGAATAAAATCAATCATATATATAAAAGTATGAATGGATCTCCTGGTCCAAGCACTGGTCATCTCCCGCCTGGACTACTGCAGCTCCCTCTTGGACTCGCAGCCTCTGCGACTAAACCAGCTCATTCAGAACTTTGCAGCCTTGTTTTCAATCTATCCAAATTCTCCCATGTGGCCCCTCCTCTGTGACCTCCACTGGCTTCCCATTGCCGCCCGCATCTGATTCAAGGCGATGGTGCTAGTCTTCAAGGCCGTGAATCAACTGCACGCCCCAGCCGAGCACTTCGCTCCACTACATCAGCGGGCCGGTTGGTATCGCCATCACTGAGAGCAAACAAAGGTCACTCAGCAAAGCCACGACTCTTCTCTGTTCTGGCTGCTCAGTGGTGGAACGAACTCCCGACCAATGTCAGGACAGTAGAGTCACTCACCATCTTCAAAGACTCAAGACTCATTTGTCCAGACTTTACCTCGACCCCGCATAGCATGACTCCACCCCAACCCCCCAAAAAACGTATATGCACTTACCCTTAGCACTTAAATCATATCACTTCTGTACTTATTCAGGTATCCTTGATAAATAGCAGCTACTATACTCAGACAAGGGCTTGAAAATTGTTTCTATTTTTTCTTTTTACTCTATCCACATATGTTGTGGTTTCTTTCTTGTGACAAATGTACTTATTGTAAGTCGCTTTGGACAAAAGTGTCTGCTAAATGCCCTAAATGTAAATGTCTGACTGAACTATAACTATTCAGTGTCCAAAGGAGCACCACCATTAGGTCAACATTTCCACTGGACCAACACTCACACCACCCACAAGTCACATGCAACATTTGAAGTATTTCAAGCTTTAAGCTATGTTGTCTGTCATGGCAGCACGGTGACAAGATATAAAGCTGGTACCAACCGAGGCGTAGTGATCCTCGTTACACTGGTCATACGCCTGTTTGACGCAGGTCACCTCAGGATTCTTGTCCATGTCCACTGAGTAGATGATCACAGCAATCACTGACAGCACGGTGGACACCACGCTCACTATCAAACACACCTGCAGCTGAAAAAACACACACATTTCATCTCTGACAGGAGGCAGAAGAGCAGATGTAGCATTATGAGCTGCAGTATGAGTACAGCTGCAGTGGCACAGCTCAGTTGTAACAGTTTTCTGGCCAGTCACAGATCTTTGCATGTGTTGAATATTGGAATTTGGCTTCCTTTCTTTTCCTGACAACCACTCAGCTTGCGGTGTATGATTTAGCCAGCTGCAATGGGTCAATACATCAAGAGTAGTTTCAGCAAGTGTCACTTTTTGTTCTATGTAACAGAGTAAAGTAGTAGAGTAAGGTTTGACCTTAAAAGTCACCACAAAACATACAAAAACATAGTTTTAAGGTTATCTCCTCAGGAAAATGTCACTCATGGAGGAGCAACTATATTAAAAAAGATGGGAAAAGAGGAATGGATGAAATAAATGCACCTGTGACTCGTTAAAAGAGTGTATACAAGCATGCATATAGAGTGGTGTAGTCTGGTGTAATCCTGAAATCCGTTAGCATTTTTGCACTTCTGGTTCCCTCGTCTCAAAGTCAGTGGGTTTTTTGAATTGGTCTTTCGGTTGAATGTCTGAAATAAGGTGTGTGGTCACCACAGGCTGAAGACATTTTCACATTTTGCTCTACGACATAAAATACATGATTAAATGTCCCAGTATTTAATTATAAAGCTCTTACTGTCGGGGACATTGAACGTCATCACAGCGAACACGGAGACTCATCACGAGTCCGTCTTTACAGGCCGGCATAACTTCCACACTATTCTAACTCTAACTTAACAACTTGATCAGTTTATAGAAAACCTGTAAAGTAATTGTGGAGTCTGACGCTTAGTGGTGGTAACATTCAAGTCATGTGACCGTGATGACGTCTGTTTATAGCCTAACATTAGCTTTTTACTGCTAGAGATTTAATTCATGCTTTATTATCTTGATTATCTTGATGAACAATACGTGTCAGTAACATAAACTTATTTGACACACGTTATTTTCTGCAATAATCCAAAATAGAATTTAAAATCCAACAGTTTTTTTTGTGGAGGGAACCAGGGAGATGCTAACTTCCGGGTAAGCCTATCACAATATGTCACTGCTGTGCCACTCCATACAGACACTGTCTAACTGCATATGTGTGTATGTGTTGTGTATAGACTCACAATCTTCATGGTGCAGTTTTTGTCCAAGATGATAGCGACCACTCCAGCTGTGATGAACTGGGAGCACACACAGCCAGGAGACAGGAAGGAAGTCAGCACAGAGGAACATGACATCACATCACAATACTGAGATCCTTCTGCTCAAGACTTTCAATTCAAATGTTTATTTCCGTTAACAGCACACATGATATCAGTAGAAAGAGACTCTGTCACACACCAAAGCACAGACTCACCATCAGCCCACTCCACCAGGGAACGCCCAGCCTGACCACCTCCGTGGCCTCAGTGAGGTGCAGGGGAATGGAGTAGGACATGACCATCAGCCCCAGCATCACCTGACTCACCTGACACACACACACACACACACACACACACACACACACACACACACACACACACACACACACACACACAAAATCATCCATTGATCTCTAAAGGGCCATTTTTCCTGGAGGTGGGGTTATAGCAACATGATGTATTTATCATAGAAATATGTTTTAAAAAGTCATGTAAAGCAGAATTTCTCAGCTTGTAATCATGTCACAGATGTCTCGTTTGTTTATTCGGGGGCTTTGCAGTGAACCTGATTACACCATGACGTTCTGCAGCATTGATTCGTCAAGTACATCAGCGTAGTCTCTTCCTGAGCCAATGGGAAATGGTTGTATCCAAGCTACTTTAGTTGTTCATGTGCTATTGGTAATATATTTATCTATCTCTCTGTCACGTTTACTTCGGTGTCCTCTGTTATGATTTAATAACCTCTCTTTTTACTCCCTTAACATTTTTGGACACGTCTACATAATCACCAAATGAAAACTGTGATGATATTATAATAAATGTCTGTAACCTGCTTAAGAAAAATAAAAACGTCCCGAGGTTCTGCTTGAGTTCACAGTTAAAAAAAATACACCAAAATCTGACTGGCATTTTTAAAAGTTCTAGTAAATTCACCCATTCTGATGTGGGTTCGGATGTTTTTTTGCAGAAAAATAATATAATTACCACATTAAATCCTTTAAATGTAGCCTACTCCTTCTACTTAATTAAACATGGCAGAACTGCAACTAATGCATGGATGACAAGATGTCTCTGTAAAGACCATTCCAAGTTCCACTGCAGTGCAATGGGACATCTGTAGGCTGTATATTGGACCAGGTAGCTTCCAAACTTAAGTAATGTTACCAATCTCAGATTTTTAATGAGCTCAGAGAAAAAATAAATAGTGAGTAATTGACGTGCAGACAGCCTTCTAGTGTCGAACTCTGCACATACATCATTCTACACAGTGAAGCTCAAACATTCAGCTCAAACATTCATGTGTTCCACATGACCCAGTGTTTTTTGTAAATATCTTGTTTTTCTATTTATTTGCTATTTACCTTCATGCAAATTTTTCTGATTCTTTTTCTTGTACTGTTGCATCTTGAGCTGTTGTAGCAAGTGAATTTGTGGGATAAATGGTAAATAAATCAATCTGATCTTAATCTTAATCTTAATACAATCTATACAGCATATGACCCCCCTCTATCTTCAGACCACTGAGGTGTATGGGTCGCCACTGCTTCCAATCTTTGTGCTAAGCTTAAGTGTATCTATCAAACTCTGGGCTTCTCCTTAAATATGCCAATCCGACCCCACCCAAAACATCAACTCATCGTCTCTACAAATCTGAGTTTCTGTGTCAGTAATGTAACTACACACACACACACACACAGAGAAAGAGTGAAAGAGAGAGAGAGAGAGAGAGAGAGAGAGAGAGAGAGAGACACAGAGAGAGACACAGAGAGAGAGAGAGAGAGAGAGAGAGAGAGAGAGAGAGAGAGAGAGAGAGAGGTGTGGACCCACCCCCAGACACTTGGGCTCTCCTCTCTGGATGGCAGTGCGCAGAGCCTGCTGTCTGTCAGTCAGCTTGGCAGCATTCACATCCTCCAGCACCTGCACCGTCAGATCCCTGGAGACTGCCACCGCCATCACCTGCAGAGGACAGCAGAGCTAACTTCAGCTGCAGACAGACATGGACACACGCTGGTGGAACTATTTTCCTTTGAAATATCCCAGTAAGCCATTCAGGCAAACCAGGCATGTATAACACCAGGGCCCAGAACTGGCTGGCCTACATGAAGCATGCCAGCAACACATGACACTCAACTGAGTCCACTACACAAACTTGTTCCCAGGTTATATAGTCCATTAGTCAGACGCCTGCCTTCCACTAACTAGAGTCCAGGTGGGGTCACTGCATCACGCAGGACGACTTAGCTGGCAAGGTTACTGCTCCAAACATGTATCAATATACAGCAATAATCAATACAATGCTTTGACTAGCAACTCAGATATTCAAGAACAAATCCATTGCCTGGTCATGTCTTCACAGTGGTCAGAAGGAAAGCAGAGGGGCTGGGCTGGTACAAAGGGCTTCAATCACACTGCAGAAACAGTGGTAGAAATAAACGGTGCAAAAGAAATCATTCATTTCCACATATCACCCAAAACTGTTCATAGTTTCAGAAGTTAACTACAAAGAAATTAGGGGAAAGTGGAACAAAAATTAAAAATATATATATAAATGCAGTTGAACTACCAGCAAGCTACTGCAAAACAACACTGCACATCCCTTCAGTTCATGATCAACACATGTCAGGGTGTGTGGCAGGAGTGCAAGAAAACACACAATACATTTCAGGTTCGACTGTACACATTTCCTGAAAGGCATGAAACTTGTTTTCTCTGGAAGGTGTTGGTGCTAAATGCAAACAACAGGACAAGTTTTTTTTAATGCAAGCACATTTTTTAATTCAGTGTTTCTAACAACAACAGTATTGTGTTTTCTGAATCTGAATGCATTTTGTTCAGGATACCATTAGTTCTCTGCTTCTGCCGTTTGTCATGAATGAGCTATTAAGGCAATCAAGTTTCAACGGTCTGTTAACTGACTTCATCTTCAGGAAATAGTGCAGTCCATTAGGTGCCAGAAAGAACGCCAACAATGCATCAACAAATCTAAAACTGTATACAGTTTGAAACTGAAAGTGGCCAGGCTAAAGGTCCACATGATGCGGACTCATGGTTTGACAGCACAGCATGGTCCCTGTGAGCTGGACACTTCTGACGGCTGACAGCATGTTGGCACAGCTGTGGAACAGAATACATGATCTATTCTTATCCGCTTATGGAAATAGGTTTGTGTTGTGCTGCTGCTTCGGCTGGTAACGTGTCCTTCTCCACCGTCTGATACGTAAACCGGATGGGAGGGGTCCTCTCAGAGCTTAACACAGCTAATATCATCTTGTGAAGTTTATGAGTGCTGCGATCAGTCAAGTTGGTGGTTTACGCACGCGTTACGCACAAACTGACTCGAGGTGTTGCGTAATGTTGTCGCTGATGTGACTTGGACCGTAGAAGCCCGTGGTGTCTGGAAAACATTCTTTTGTGCGCCTGTGCGCTGACGTCCTCTGTTATCTGACCATCGTCAGTTGATTCTACATGATTAACAGACCTTAAGGCCTCTCTCTCTCTCTCTCTCTCTCTCTCTCTCTCTCTCTCTCTCTCTCTCTGTCTAACGGTAACAACACACGTTTAGGCTGTTGTCTTCATATTAGAAAGCACAAAATGTCTCATTCCTACCTTTTTCTCTCTGTCGAGGTTAATAAATTTGTCCTCCTTCACAAGTTTGGACTTCTTGTGACCACTCCAGATTTTTAATGCGCCTCCCTGACTTCTCTTTTTCACAGACGGGTGCGTGTAGAGATGTGTTATTAAAGAGAGGGCGAGAGAGAGAGGGAGAGAGAACGGTTGTTCTTTGGATGACGTCCAGCAGAGCTCCTCCTTTCCTTCCTTTCCTGGTTTCAGTTCCAAAAATCATGTTGTTGTGGTCATTTTTCTCCGTTATAAGTTCATTTTAAGGACAAGACTGGAGGAAAGACTGTTTTTTTCGGTGTGGCATTCAAACCGTGTTGGTATCGTCTAGAGACATCTCAGGAATCTCATCTCAAGCTGTAGTCGTGGTAAGTGACCCACTACTTTATATGGCAATACACACGCTTTTTATGTTACTCAGAGCAACCAATAATTGGAGGAACAGTGTCACGTTTTTATGTTTTTTGCAGGATGGATTACAACACTATAATTTTAAAGTGCCACATTTCACCTTATTCAACATCAGATGAAAACATAATGAAGTATGTCCTTCTCAGTAATGCCACAAAGGTGCTCGACCAAAACTGTGCTGGACCAATTAAAAAACTTTAATAAAGTTGTCACATTGAATATTTGATGGAATATTGTGTGTGGACACCAGCAGACACATCTTATCTTTGCTGCCAGCCAGGTTCAACTCTTGGTTGTTTTGGGGACTTTCGGTTTCATGTAAATGTAGATTATAGTATTCAGTCACAGAATAATACATTTGATTTCCATAGCTGCACCACGAAAAGACATCTCTCTCTGTCGATTCTGGCATGCACCATGTTTGTGGCTGTAACTGTCTGCATGTTGTCTGTACTCTGAGCTACCTGTACAACCTCTGTCTATACCCATATTTACCCAGTCTATACCGTATGTACCCTCCTTATACCTGTATGTACCCTGTCTCATCTCATATGTTCCCTATCTATGCCTATGTACCTAGTCTGTACCTATATGTACCCTATCTATACCCGTATGTACCCTGTCTGTACCTGTCTGTGCTCTGTTTATATTTGTATGTGCCCCTTATATACCCTATGCATCCTGCATGTACCCTGTATGTACCTATATGTACCACATCTACACCCTTATGTACCCTGTCTATACCCTGTGCACCCTCTCTTTACCTGTATGTACCCTGCTTATACTTATACCCCGTACATACCCTTTGCACCCTGTATGTACCCTCTTCATACCTGCAGGTACTCTGTCTATACCTATGTACCCTGTATGTAACCTGTCTGTACCTACATGTACCCCATCTATACCCTTACCTACCCTGTGCACCCTGCCTGCACCTCCATGTACTCTGTTTATACTTGTATTTACCCTGTATGCTCCCAGTATGTACCCTGTTTCTACCTGTGTCTGTACCCAGTTAATATCCATATGCAGCCTGTCTGTACCCTTCTGTACCAAACAGAACATTTAGAACTACATTTCAAACAAATTCTGCTGCTTTGTGACACAATACATTTGGCTTGCATGCCTTCTGTTGCATGTACTGCATGCTCTCACCTAACAGGGTAACATGTTGTTAGTTTGTGAACAACATGGAGATCCACGTCTTAACCCAAAGAAAATCTTCAAACGCCACTTTCAAAATATCAAAAGAGGAAGTGACTCTTTTTAGATTATTGGACAAACTGTTCCCCTAACTGCCCCCCGTCAGTCCCCCTGGTTTAGTCTCCCTGCCCTCCTCCTCATGTCACCACATCTGCTTCTCATCCGCAGCATTCCTGTCTTTCCTAAGAGGATTCAGACATGTGGTTTTGATGAACTAACTCTCTCTCTCTCTCTGTTCCCTTTTTCTCTCTTTCACTACCTCATTCTGTTTTCTGTTCCTGAATCTCTCCTCCTTCCTGTCCAAACAGATTTGTAACAGAAACACACACGCGAGTGAGTGCACTTGCATGAATACAACACACACACTCCTTAGTGTGATTGGTTTCCCGCTGTCTTTTGTCCTCTCCTGCGATGTGTCTCATGATCATGTGGTCTTCTCTGTTGTTCTTTGGCTCTCTTCAGGTCTTTACTTGTACAGTCTTTCTGATCATCTTTTGCAGTTTTCAAATGTTTATCTAATAACAACCTTTTTCCCTGGAAAAAAAAAATCCCCAAACACTCAAAAGTAATTATAATGCACCATTTCATTTGACCTGTCTTACATACTGCTATGTGTTGAGAGTCAGAGGGAATATATATCCTCAAACTGTTTAATGCAAGGCTTTAGGTTAGCATTTCAACAGGTGATAGTTCTAGTTCCATCTCCTTCACTGTTAACCTTACAGAAGGATGTCAGTCGAGACCACCCAGGAAGTTGTGCTATCAAATCCAAACCCTCGATTTCTGACTACACAGCATAATCCAGTACACTTTTTTCACCATGGGGTTGTGTTTGATCCATCAGTGCTGTGCTGTATATTGTGATAATGACATCACATAATGAATATAATGTTATTTAAATGTTGTGCAGTGTGCTTGAGAAATGTGTGAGGAAGTGGCTGCTGCTTTTCAGAGATGGAGCTCTGCCATCAGAACAATCATACGACCTGAGTTAATAGGCTGCAAAATAACCTTTTTCACTGGAGGCTTTCTGACATTTACTATTTAAAATTTTTATGACTGAAAAAACAGTAATTCCTTCCTTTCAGGTGTGTTCACAATGATTGTCAATATATAAAGTGTTATGTTTACTGTTACAATATATTTTTTGCTGTTTTTTCTAATTATTAATCAATTACCCAATAATTACAACAAGAACAACGACAGCAAATGAAAGGCAGATAATGTTAAGATATGAAGATTGTTCGATAATAATAACTCAGTATCCCAATTTTTGACATTGACAGAGTCTCCTATTTAATTTCTACTCAAATTAAATGTAATTTTTATAATAATCTTTTCCTGAAAATAAAAATGCTCAAGAACTAAAATAAAGGAGCTCACCACAGCTTTGTTAGAGTGTTGAATATGTAGATTTGACCAAGCAACACACGATGTTCAATGATATAATCTTGAAAAAAGTATTGACAGTAGTCATGACAGTAGTCTACTGCTTGTTCAGAAAGCTAATCTGCCACCTGCTGCCAGAATGATGCAACAATAGGACCAATAATACCAGTTCAAATTCAAAACACTGAAAGTTGTTACCCGCTCAGTCCACCACCTCCTCCCTTCTACCTTCAAGTAAAAAGTTGGAGCTGTTTCATTGTTAACCCATATGTGTGAAAAATGTACGCTGTAATTTATGGACTGTAATCTATATCCCATGTACCCTGTGGATTTGAATTGCGGTGCTCTGACTGGGCCTCTCCTCCCCCTCTACACCGGGAAAGGAGAATGCTGTTTTTCTTAGTCAAATATGTCTTTAAACAAGCATTTAAAATGGCAGCAAACACTTTGTTTCTGGTGGTGCTTGGGAGGTGGGAAGAGTTTTGTTTTCCTGTTGCGCCAGGGTTTCCCTCAGGCCCCGGTCGCAGTAACACACAGTTTGTCAGTACCTGAGTTTTGCAGATGCTGGACTGAGTTTGTGTCCAGCAGAGTTCACATGGCTGATGGTAGTGCTGGGAAATTTACAAGGTATTGTTTGTGTGTAAGTTAGAGTGGTATGTGCTTGGTTTGAACACCTGGACTTCACTTCCATGTTTTGCAGTAACATGTCCTCCGAGGGGGTGTCAGCAGTCGGACCCAGGTCACATCGCTTTGCCACCTGGTTTGACCATGAAACTGCTGCGGTGAGATCAGAACATCACTCAGTCTGAGTGCAGTCAGCTGATATGATTTTAAAGTCCAACTAACCAGCCATTATCATTCAGTCAAGGGTAATTCTAAATATGTGTGTGTGTGTGTGTGTGTGTGTGTGTAGGTGGTGACCATCCTGTTGGGGCTGTTCCAGGTGCTGCTGTCTGTCCTGCTTGCTGACTCCAGCAAAACTCTGCCAAAACTCTTCATACTGCCACTTGTCATGGGGATTGTAGTATGTACCTACTGACTCATTGTAATTCTTAGTCTGGCTCTCGGTAATTCAGCAGTTTCAACTGTTGTCGTTGATAAATGATTGATGTGTCAGCTGGTGCGATCCAGGTAACAGGGAATGAGCCCAAATGCAGACTTGAGATGCAGAGAAGGTGCACTTCACGGATACATTATGAAAAAACAAAGATACAGAAGGCTTACAGGATAGTGAGACTGACCATGGTCTGAACCAGAGAGGCAGTCCAACGCAGGCAGTAGAAGAAAAAGTCAGATAAAGAGCAGGCCAGAATCAAAAGTCCAATGAAAAGAATGTCGTAGCAGACTTTGAGCACTGTAAGACTTTTCTGTAGACTAGTTTACTGTAAAATGGTTGGTTTGATAAGTGTGGACGAAAGCACTGAAGAAATGATATGTGTACTGTAGATACAACACACATACCTGCTGTTGTATGACTGCTAGACTCTGACTGAAAATAAGGGACTTGGAAACAGGTTGAGTGACAGCACTGTATTGCTGCAGAGTTATTAACCTTATAAGCAGTGCTTTTACAGGCCTAGTATTGTACTGAATAAAACAGTTTGAACCAGCAACAGTCTGGCCTGACCTACACAGAACTGATTTACTCCAAGACTGAACTGTAGGCAGACATCTTCCTGGCCTAAAGTCGTTTAAGGTGCCTAAATCTGAACAACTTTACAAACAGTGTCAGTAGATCAGGAAACAGAATCATCTCTTAGCTAAAAGGACACTTTCCCATGTTTTGAATAAATGATACCCCATAAACGTTGAATGGGGTTGAGGTCATGTGACTCTGGAGGACAGTCTATGAAAGTCGACTTTCAAGTAGTTCTGTCATGACCAAGGTCCATGACAGTTCTTTTGCTCCTTGGTCAGGATAGACTCAATTCTGTGCAGGTGCCCAACTCCAGAGGAGGCCCAGTGATGAAGCTGCTTCTCGATTTTCTCAGCAAACTGAGCTTCATCTATTGATCTCCTGATGGTGTGCTCACTTTGGCTCCGCCTCGTCGTGCTTTGGATACAACTGATCCAGTTTCTGTACAGCATAAAGGTTTTACATGCACTGCTACCTCAGAAAGCTTTAGTCTGGCCATGATTTGTTGCTGACAAAGCTGCTGATACTTAGAATGATGATCTATCTTCTGACACTTCCATTTACACTTTAAATGCCCCAAATGTCTGATTATTTCCAGGTTTATGTGACAAAATTAAAGATTTTCAATGTAGTCACCTTTGAGCAAACACTAATTACATCAAAATTATGAAATACAAAGTTTTCTGCTTTATGTTATGTACTCTGATGACATCAGTCATTTTTGGATCCCCATCAGCTTCCACAGAGTGGTTCTTATTCTCTCCTGGATTCTCCCAGGTACCAGCCCAATTCTGTGTGTGTGTGTGTGTGTGTATTGCAGATTGTGGCAGGAGGATCATTCACCATGGCCAGTGAGAGGAACCCCAGCAGATTACTGGTATTTTCACATAACAAGCCGATTTAGATGGAACGCTGCAGATTTGAAGGGTTATAGTGTCACAGTTCCTGAAGGTCACGCAGCACTTCCCTGAAATAAATATTTGTAAAAGTAAAATCGCTGGTGTAATACTCAGAGTCGGAGAAATGTACAATGATGATGATCTTGTCTGCTCCCTCCACAGCTTCAAGGTTGTGCATATAGCAATGTGGTTGGCCTGCTGGGAACAATGCTAGCCTTCTGCCTATACTGCTACAACCTCAGCATATTACACAAAGAGCCGTGTGTGATACCCGCTCGTCATCACTACCGACCGACATCTTATGACTGTCCTGTGGAAGCCCTGACAGTAAGTGTGTTGCTCTCACTACATTTCTTAAGTGAAGACAGATAAAAACAAAAAACAGATATAATAAATAGAGGAGGATGTTGAAGGCATTGTGATTATGATTAAATAGATACAGTATAAGATGTTGATGAAGGTTCTCAGTCATCCAGGTCATGGTAAATCTAGGTGCCTCTCCCCAGACAGCTTAACAACCATTCACACCTGGGCTCAGCTACGAAGGCCGGTTTGACCAACTCTGAAACTCAGGTGCCGTCCACACGGAAACGCTTTTTTGTGTAAACGCACATGTTTTGCATGGTTTTGGCCGATCGATCGTCCACATGGATCCTGTAAACACACTTTTTTGAAACCTGGTCTCAGGTTGAAAAAATCTAGCCACCTCTGACCTCTGAACCCCGCGACGTCTCATAACAACAACAACAATGGCGGACTACATCTTGTGTTTGTTCTGCAGACGATATTGAGCCTATTAGGGTTACTAGGGCAAAATATTCTGCTCCTCTGCCACGACGCTGAGCAAAAAAGGATTATGGTCAACAACTAGCCATTCTCGTCTTCTTCTTGTTGTGTTCGGTTTCTCCTTCGGCTGTCTGTTTGTATACAGCGCTAAAGCTTTAAGCGCGTGCTCCGTCTCTTCTTCTCCATTTTTGGTGAATTTCAAGCGCCACCTACAGGCCTGGCACATGAACTACAGCGTATTGAGTCGTTTACAACTGATCCATGTAGATGCAAATATTCTTGAAACGATGCCAAGGAAGACGGGGAAAAAAGATGGTTTTGGTACGTGTGGACGGGGCCTCAGAGCTCACGCGTGTCCTCAATGACTCTGTAAGAACACCCAAACAGAGTTTAAAAGCCTGCAACTCCTCCAGTTAGTTAGAACTGAAGAAGCCTCTTGGATTAGAGGTGAAACGTCTTCAAGAATCTGAAACAAGTCCAGTTGCCTACAATATAGCACCTAGAGATACAGTATAAGGTTGCAGCACCAACAGATTTCTGACAAAAGACATGAGGAAAAGTGTCTCTCTCAGTGTAGATGATGTGATGTAGATTATTGTAGCGACTGTAGATGTTGATCTAGTGTATCTTATGTATGTGTTTTCTTCTCTCCTGCAGGCCTACTGCTGGAGTGTGACACTGCTGCTTCTGCTCTATAACATTGGGGCCGTGGTCATGCACTCCTTCCTGTCTTTCTCCGCCCTCAAAGCGCTCAAAACAGACTAATACACACACACACAGAACACACATGTGGCATACATGTTGAATTATTCTCATCAGCAGGAGAACTGTAAAAAACTTGTTTATCACTCAAACATTTTTCAGATGTCTGTTATGAGGTGAGATTTAAAATAGGTCCAGACATCAACAAAAGTGTGTAGTGCAGGCAGAAAATAAGATCATCATAGTTCTAACAAAATTATATGAATTAAATAGTGGATAAACAAGTGATGCAACATTGTGACCAGAAATACATAGAAAATAAATGGATTTAATAAACTGATAAATTGATTTAACCACCAGTTTGGTCATTTAAAGACGGTTTCCAACCAGAGAGCATTGACATGTTGATTTGTACACTGTAAAAAACATTTGTTTTTATCGTATTAACAGTTTGTTTATGTTATGTGGTTATGGTTTACTCTTGCCCAGTGTATCACTATTACAAAATATACTGTATTAAAAAAATGAAACACTGATATCAGCATTTATTTGATGATTTTCTTTACCTGTGTTTGTTTGTTGTTTGGTTTGTCAGCAGGATTACACAAAAACTGCTGAACTTCCATGATTGATTTCCACTCTGGGTCTCGGTCCACATTAGACCCTGTTAACTTTTGGTTAGGATTCAGATAATTGCATGGATCCAGTAATTTTTTCTCACTTTCTTTAGTTTAAATTTAAATATCTTTATTTATTTATTTTTTATATATATATTTGATTTGATATTGGATTAGGCTTGGTTGAATTAAGGGGGACTTTTGGGCCTTGGTGGAGGTATGGCTCTACTGTGTGGTGCTAGTTTTTATATAGATTTATATATTACAGTTATTATATTCCTAATATACATTGTTGTTGTACATTGTTGTGATTTTTGTTTGTAATGCCTGCCTGCAAACAAGATTTCCTTTAAGATAAAAATCTATCAGCCTACAGTTTTATTGACTGAAGACTTGCATGTGGAAACATCTACATTGGTACTGATTGGTGTGTGGAAGATGAATAAGTCTCACAGCCTGAGGAAAGCTGCTCCTCAGTCTGGTGGTATGGCACCTGGGTGTTGTCTTTCAGTATCCTCTGGGATCTGTGCAGACACCTCATTATAGTATGAATAATAATAGTAATTACTTACAAAACCAAATACTGCTGCTGCTACAAGCTCAACATAATACTATACCTGCTTTTATTAATAAAGTCAACTTTAATTATTCATGCAAGGTGCAAAATGTCTAAATTAGAATCAATTCATCCTTCTGCTGACACACTGAGCTAATGGATAAACCTGTCTCCAGTCCATGTTTTACTCTATCTGTACATGGGTGCAGATCCCGGGGGATCTGAAAAACATGAACTGTCCCCCCAATAAAAATACCCAAAATGATTCAAAACTGAACAAATGTATTTTCAGACTTCACATTCTTCACATTTTAGATTCACATCTAAAAAGAAATAATAGAAATGGTGGAACAAATCATGTTTGACAAATATATTTCTCCACATTTCATCTCTGGTCTCCTGCAGTTGGTTTACACAACTTGGTTCTTGGGCTTAATATTTTGATATTCATCCATATCAATTAATCATGCATAAAGTAGTCCCATACATTGGGAGAAAAGGAAGATGGTGAGAAGAATTAGGGATCTGGGAGGGTTGGAAGGAGGCGAAAGATAAGAACATGAGAAGACATTACATGCCCGAAACCCTTAAAAACCCTTATGATTTACTAATATAACAGTTAAGTGAAACGCGCTGTTGGCTGTTTTAGGACAAATAAACAAGAAAGGTAGGCACAATAAATGATTCCCTGTGCAGTACTTTTTGAATGATATGGTGAGCCTCTATGAAGTTGTGGTGATTTATGGTGGCATGGTATGAGTTGCATATGGGCAAAAAAACAAACAAAAAAACAACACTTTTGTGGCCCCCCCAATCCTGACATCGGATATGCCCCCCTGTATCTGTACCTATGTAGACAGGAAATCCGTTAATTTCGCCAGTTGTGACTCTGCAGTCGTCGCTTCTAAAGACACAGACAGCAGCGGGGTTCGGCTCCTCCAGCAGAGGATGGAGACGGATATTTTGCCAGTGACAGAAGTGTTGGAGGCACACTGGCAGCAGTAGATGGAACATTCCCGTCACATAGGGGTTCCCCTTATATCAGCTGAGCACAGGACCCAACCATTACTCTGTGATATAGGGGGCACCGCAGGGAAATTTGCCCAGTAAAAATAATTACACCTAAATATGGCGGCAAACACAGCAGTCTCTAAAACGTTTGTAAATCTTCGTCAGAGGTTCGTTACATTTTGCTGATACTGTTCGAAAAAAATTAAGTTTGGTCTGATCACCCCCCGCAAACCGTGGGACGTGGACAGTTCCTAAAATGGCGGCGGTTACTGTCAGTGTGGAGTGAAACTTTCCTATTTTTATTGAAAAAAATTGTCATTCTGCAACATATTTTGTCGACTGCAGTCGTCTTTTTATTAAAGTAAGCATTATAGGAATACTAAGACGTTCAATACGGATCGTCAGGACCGAAAATAGTCTTTTAGCGCTCCGTGTTTGATCGCCAAATCGTTGGGCTTCCCTCGAAGTTGACGGTGGCTAAGTGCCTGACATTGCGATCATACTGACTGTTGTTGTCGGATTGCTCAACGCGGAAACGTCAGGTGAGATTGGATGTCAGCCTGATAGCTAGCTAGCTTGCTGGCCAAAGTGCGTTGAAAGCGACTCGGCAGCTTTTCGTTCAGCTGGATTCCGTCAGGGCAGGTCGGAGATCCTGAGGACGTGTCACGTCACCTGTCAGTTGAAATAAATAGGTGGTGTTGGATGTCACCGCCAGTCACTGTCGAGCTGAATTTGGTTTGCTAGCATCTTGTAAGTACCTGTTTATTTCCATATGCTTACTTGCTCCACTGGCACTAGTGTTCGTCTGAACAGCTCGTTCTGTTTTGTGGCCTACAGTTACTTACATCCATAATTTGGCTTTAATATGCTAGCTAGCTATAAACGAGCTGTACACAAAACATTATACTTTTAATATGTAACTTTCACTTATTCTGATTAAAAATGGCCACATTAGTCATATACTGTACTACGGACATGGTAGTTTTTATTTGGAAAGAGAGTGCTCCAGATGACATGGCTTGTTTTGTCTTGAGTTGTTGACAATGGCTTGATCAGTCGGTGACTAATAATTATGTACTTCAAGCTAGTAACATTATAAATACCCCAGTTAGGCCGCTGACTGTCCACTTTCTTTTTCCAAACATTGTTTTTAACTCTTCTTCCTGGTTCCTTTATGACGGACAGCCATCCTGGCAAATCAAATGGAGAAGCTCCAGGACCTGAGCCAATCAGAGCTACAGGAGCTCCTGGACAACCCAGAGAGGGTGGAGTCTATGGCTCTGGAGTCTGACGAGGTAAAAATGATGCTTCACTTTCCACTTGGGTTCCATCTTTTCCAGAGAAGCTCTCCTCTTAGATGAAAGGGTTTTGTGAGAAGCTACGGATTTGACTTTTAAGTCTTTAAACCTTGCAGGGTGTTTGGGTGAGCCTCAGATTTTGGTGGTTGTGTATTTTGCTGCTAAACTTTATTTCACTTTCATTTGATTTGCATCAAAGCATGCAATTGGAAAAAGCTTCTGCTTTCACAGAGCAGGCGAATTTGCTTGTATCGACTGAACAAGCACCAGCTGTGATGTGAATACAAGCTTGTGTTTGGAAAAGCACTAACTAGAGAGTTACGGATCTCTCACAGTGAAGAACCTGGTTCAGGGTCAGTATCAGCCTGGATCCAATAGCAATGGAGGTGGTCCGCTAATGGAGCTCTTGTAAAAGTAATTTTAGAGTCTCCTTCTAAACTTTAACCTTTAACAAGATTTGGCAACGCTGTGCAGAATAGTTAGCTAAGCTTCAGTCACCCAATTAATGACTTTAGAATTGGACAATTGTCCCATTCATAGTACATTTATATAAATGGTACACATCAATATACTTACATCTCAATGTTAAAAAAATTATTTCATCACAACCGATCAGAAAAAACAATCAGAACTGTTTGCAGTCTGCCATGATATACATGTTCTTACACAAGTGAATGTAAACTTTTGACTGCGATTGTATAATCATATGTAATTGAATGAATAGTATAAAATACTTGTAAGTAATCCTGTTGATATTTTTTCACATTAATCAGCTAAGCTTGTAAAAATAATTTTCTGAAAGCTGTTTAAACTAATAATAATTAGGGAGTGAGTCAGCATGAATATGTGCCTTTCAATGTTGGCTCACTAGAAGTCATTAACTTCCTAGTTAGTAGATAATTCGCTGCCTGCTGCATATAAGAATATACAGGTGGAGAGCACTTGAATTGGCTCTGATGTGTGGATGAATGAGAACCTCAGAAAGATGAGAATTCACAGGGAGTACCACCAGATTGTCCAGGAGCTTCACATAACAGCTCAGAGGCACGTTGATGGTACAGTGTCTTGTGACAGGGTGACTCTGTCACTCTGTTTCTGCTCTGTGTAATTTCAGTGAGATGGTAGAATCACAGCGTTACATACATGTTTACTTCAACATGCAAGTTAAATGGTTTTAGCTTTCCAGGTATCTAACAAAAATGTTAGACAGAAATCTGCTGCTCATCACTGGTTTTACTCGCAACTTTGACTTTGCCTCCTTCATTCCTGTTATGCACATGTACATTCCCACAACACGAATCAGTATGAAGGACAGCACTGATTGATTGTTATTGATTGATTCTCAAACTTTATTAAAAATAACATTAAGAATATTTAACTTCCACAGGAAATAGTTTTTCTCTTGCATACGGCCTTAATTTCCACTGTCCACATCAAAGCTCAGTTGGTTGTCTCTCTTAAGTAACGAGGTACATAGTTCTCCACACTTTCCACTGCTTACACTGCTGATCACAAGTTATCATTCCTCAAAGTAATTTAAACTACTTATGCTGTTTGACAATGAGTCCAAAACACTAAAAGTGTTAAATTTGGAAATATATGAAGGAGGAGAAGGCAGCTCATCCTCAAATTGGAGAGCAACGAATGCAATTAGTATTGTTTTGATAAAATAAACTTTTCATAAGTTATCCAATAAGAAATAGAAGGTTTACAGTAATAGTGCAGACAAACTTACATTTCAAAGCTACTGTGTCTTCATCAGAGTCAGTCGATAGAAGCCAGTTTAAAAAGATTACCAGGTCCTCTTTGTTTAGGACTGAATCAGATATGAAGATATAAAGTACAAAAAAAATAGTTGATCAAAAAAGTCATTGATCAATTTCCATCTAATCAACTAGTAAGAACAGGAGAGGTAAGTGACTACAGGTTGTGACTGATAGTCCACTTGTGGAAACAGAGTCATAACAGCACACAGTAACTGATTAACAGCTGGCTAACATTATTACTGCACTCACTCTTACATATAGTTGAAGTCAGCGTACGTAATCCATGTTGAAGAAAGCTGTAGAGAAGCTTGCCCCTGTTGATTGGGTGAATACTGTACACTGAAATGAGGTTGGAAGCACCTTTTACATCTTTTCTAAAAACAATTTCTGATGTGAAATCCCTCTCCAGTGGTTCTGAAGTGCTTCACCATGCCCTCCACCCACTAGGACTGGGTGCAATTTGGAATTTGTGATTCCCAAGTTTTGTTACCAGTACTAGACACGCTAGAAAGAAATTGTTCCTGTACCTTACTTTGAGAAATATAGTTTTCTACGCTTCTTTTTCATTGTTAAAAGATGCCATTTGATATGAAATAGCAGCAGGAAGTGTAAAAGAGCAGAATTCTCTGCATTTACAAGTTAGTGTGATGTTTCTCCATTTTACAAACTGCACATCTGTTAGCTTCCTGTCAACTTTACAGCAGCTTTACCTACGCTTCCAACCTCGGTTATTACACAGCTTTTTCATTATTAATTCAGTGACTTCAGCAGTCACTGTACAACAGTATTTACTGTTTCTTTTTTTTAGGTGTTTCAAGCATTTTTGTTAATCACCTTACTAGCGAGGTTAGCAGGTTAGGGCTTGCCAGTCAGCTGGCCCAACTGGCTACTAAAATAAAGAAAAGCGCCATCAGCTTTGAAAGCCATGTGGTTGGAGCTGTACTGTAATACAAACAGTAAATATTATTGACAATATGTACAAAGGTAACTGTGAAAGTCATTAGGACAAAAGGCATAGTGATCACTAGAGTTGGAGATGAATGTAACATTACTGGAGAGTTGACAGGAAGTAAATAGACGTTACACTACATTGTGCAGGTAGAGACTTCTGATTGAAATCAGGAGCTATCTGATCTGAGAACATGAAACCAAAGGTGATGGCTCTCGCCAGATTCCAGCGTTCAGCATTTTACACTTTGGGGTGATATTGACACATTTAAGCATGCCCTACACCCCACACAACGATTTCTGCACTGCAAATAATAAAATACTATTTCTTTGGCATTTAGTGTCATCCAAACATTTTCTGAAATATAAAGCCGTGGTGCCATAGTCAGATGTCCGTCTTTTACCCTTTCAGATCCAGAACATTCAGCTGGAGAGGGAGATGGCCCTGGCATCAAATCGCAGCCTGGCTGAGCAAAACCTGGACGTGAAGCCTCGTCTGGAGTCACAGAAGGAGGTGCTGGTGGAGAGATATTCTCAGCTCGAGGCCGTGAGAGAAACCTACAGACAACACTGCTCACTAAGAGGTAGGACGGTGGGGAGAGCAAAGGGTGAGGGATGTAGACTTCTTACACTGTCAAACAGTGACTCATGAGCTGTGATTGTGTCAGACTGTCAAGCAGCTTGAAGTACACATTGGAAATGTCAAGAAAAGTAATAAGTGTTTTCAAGTTGTTCTAGCAATGCCAGAAAGACTGGAAAAGCCCAATCCCATTTTACCCCTTGCCCCAACCACTTAGCCCAATTTTCCGTTTAGGACGTTCACGCCTAGGGGCAGGGTGTCCTGATTCTTGTTGGGATAGAGGGGTAAGTGTTAAAAGTGAGAAGTGTTTGGGCTACATGGTGCTCCAAAGGAGGTTTTTCAGAGGCACACTTCAAACTGAGGGTTATGAGAACTCTCCGTTGTTTTAATGTAATATGGTCCTTGTCATTATAATTAGCATAAAACAATTGTATAGCTAAATAGCTAGCTATCTAACATTATATTGTAATTACTGATTTGTGCATGACAATCCGTATTTCTATGTCTCCAACTGCTTCAGCTGTTATCTCTGCTGTCAGAAACCTACAGCACTCAGTGCTCTCACAGACACTCTGAACTGATCACAGACACTCTGAACTGATCACAGACGCTCTGAACTGATCACAGACGCTCTGAACTGATCACAGACGCTCTGAACTGATCACAGACGCTCTGAACTGATCACAGACGCTCTGAACTGATCACAGACGCTCTGAACTGATCACAGACGCTCAACTGTGGGACAAAATAGGAGGCAAATGTTTTGGTGGAGCTTCATGGATAAATTCTATCATATGTAATTCTTTATCATATATCGTATATTTATTTTAATACGATAAATTACATTGTTTATGGATAGACAGGAAGCTCTGTTTCTGGTTATCTTGGCAAATTAAATACATGACAATAATAGATCTCTCATCAATTTGATAGATTATCCAATATTGCCATGAAGCTGTAATTAAATTTGAAGACATCACTTTGAGCTCTGATAACTTGTGATGGACATGTGCTGTTATTTTTAGTCACAGTGGAGAAGATTAATGTGGTATTGTAAAGCTATTTCCTGGATGATCTGAATATGAAATACTCATTAGTAGCAGCTAGCATCACAGATGGGTGGGGCTTTGTTGTAACTGTAACCCAACAGTGATGTCACAGTACTGTACAATGACTAGAGATGATCCGTTCCCATTTTTTCCTTCCCGATACCAATACCTGGGATTTGGGTATCAGCCAATACTGAGTAACGATTGCAGTGCTTGTCGTTTAATAGCTGTATGTAGGAGTGTCATGATTCTCCAAATCCTTGATTTGATTTTTAATTTTAAGGTCACGATTTCAATTAAGTGCTGTATTGTTTGCAGGCTTTTAAACTCTGTGTGGGAGTGTCCTTACAGTGTCGTTAAGCACAAGTGTGAGCACTGAGTCTCAGAGTCGTTATGGCCCCTTGTGGGTCTTTGACCCAAGCAGCCTTCAGGTAGGATGTAGGCAGGGCCGGTTCAGACCTCCACGGGGCCCTAGGCAAAGTTCTGCTAAGGGGCCCTCCTTACTGAACCCCAAAATGTTCAACAGTCGGAGCTGACACCCAGTGCTTCCACTCATCCCCCCTTTAAGCACTGGATGAAGCTGGCTCATCTGTGCCTGTCCTACATGAAGCTGGCTCTGTCCCTCCACTGGCTGACTGGCTGGAGTCTGTGCTGCTTGTGAGAAACTTAAGCATAGCACCTGTAAAATATAGATAACACTACTATTAATTCAGTGCCATCAAATTGGCTGCATTTGTTTTACTTTCATATACTTCAAATGTAGGTGATTTAGATTATTATTTAGTCTATTTAGCACCATTGTCATAATATTTCACGACAAGTATTTATTCACTAAGATATCAGCATCTATATTTGCCTGTGGGCTATCCAAGCAAACAAAATTCAATCTTAGTCAATATTTATCCATTACTTAACATTTTGTATTGTAACTACACTACAACTAAAATTACAGAAGCCAGCAAGATGCACACGGAGCCCGGGGTTCACCCAGGGCTCACCGCCTGTCAATGTAGGTCAAACACGGACGATCGAGCCCCGTCCCTCCCACTCTCCCACCCGGAGAGGAGAGTTACCTGACTGCTGTTCCCGCAGTTCATTGTCATGCTGTTTCTTTTTCCTTTTCTCATTCCCCGAGGGATAACTCCACTTCCTCTTGCTAGGTTGATGCACATGCACTGGGAATCTGACGTGCGCGAGCAGCGCGACGGACGGTCACGTCGTCATATTGTTGTTGTTGTTGTTGTTGTTGTTTTCACGGGGCCTCTATTAGTTTGCGGGGCCCTACGCAACGTGCGTAGTGTGCGGATTGGGTGAACCGGTACTGGATGTAGGTGAGCCCAGGTGTGAGTGGTTGTTAAGCTGTCTGAGGAGGGGTCTCAGTAGGTTATTGTAGGTGGGTGATAAGTAATGTCTTAGGCCACCTCTTCTGTTCAAAGATGGTCATTCCTGTTTGACATAGACGGATTCTTTGACTCCTCTTTCAAGCCATCTGTCTTCTCTGTACAACATGTTTACGTTGTTGTCCTCAAAGCAATGATTTGTCTCCTTCAGATGTAAGTGGACAGCAGAGTCTTGACCTGAGGAGTTGGCCCTCCTGTGTTGTGCCATTCATTTATGGAGAGGTCGTTTTGTCTCCCCAGTGTACAAATCTGTGCAGTCCTGCTGCAGTGAACAGCATAAACTCCATTCCTCTGTTTATGTCTGGGTGTTTTGTCCTTAGGATGGACAAGTTTCTGCCTCAGTGTGTTGGTAGGTTTAAAGTGAACCAGATATGATATTTATTAAAGATCCTCCTTATTGAAGATGTTCCTGCGACATAAGGAATGACGATGTTGGGGTTTTCTATCTCCTCCTCTCCGTCTGTTCTGGATCTTTAAGAGGTTTTGACAAAGGTCCAGTTTGGTAGCCACAGGCACAGCCACTCTGTTCCTTTTCCTTTCCCTCTGACTTAGAGGGCATGGTCTCAGCCCGATGGTTTAGGGCTCTGATGACCCCCAGCATGTGCTGCAGTTGGTGATGAGAGTCGAACAGCAAGTATTGATCTGTGTGTGTCTAGGTTTTCTGTACACCTCAATGTTGAGGCTTCTGTCTTCTTCAGTGTGTACTGCACAGTTCAAGAGGGGCAGACTGTCTCCTCTGACATCTTCCAGTGTGAACTTGTTGTTATTGTGTGTGTGTGTGTGTTGTTACTTCTTGGCATGCCTGATGGATGTGATGCTGGGGTGTGGCTGAATCCTTGATTGCACCTTTCATTTTGAAGGTCATGATCCTGACTTCATTTGGATCGACACCCCTGGCTGTATACTACTAACCCTGCATGGATGTGAACTGATCATTGTTGTATGGCCTGGCTCAGGTAAAACCTTGCAGAGAATGATTGCCATACAACATTCTTTTATCTATTTTGACAGTCAGTCATAACTGAAAACAAAAGAAAGAAATCTAGGAAGAAATAAAGATTCCTTTAAAACCTGTGAAAGTGCAGCCACTTTTTCAATAGAACAGCTTAAAACAGTGGTGCTTCAGATAAATCTAGGAGTAAATAATTCCCATAAAACGTACTCGGGGAACTCGATTGCTTGCAGCACCGCACTCTGAAGGGCACATGTTGAAGCGACACTGGGTCCACCCAGTGTGCAGACTGAGCAGAGGCATGGGGCACACGTCGGAGGTCCGAATGTCAGTAGTAAAACTGACTTCCTGCACGTCTTCCAGCCTACATGAAATGTATTCCGTCAGGCTCATAAAGTTTGGGGACAGCAGTTCTGTCGTGCTCTTTCACGTGAATGCTTTATATGGTTGCTGGTGTTGAAATTGGCAACAGTCGTGCCACCCCTCCAAATTACAGCCTTGCACACTGGACATGTTGCAGTTTTACTGGCGGGGTTATCCAGAGTAACATGTTGGCATATTGCCAAACAGCTGACACGTTGACTCCGTCTGACTCACATAAAATATACTTCTTCTTCGTCTATACTGGTATCAGAATCAGAACAGCTCTAACCCAACAATTCATCCACTGGATGCATGTGGGCTGCGTTCCGCCTCTGTTACGGTTTGGCTCTGTCATCCGGCTACCCCCCCCACAAGCTGCATTTTGAGTCCGGCACGGTGCAGCACTGCTGGACAGCTGGAGTTGCCAAACCAAGGAGTTCCTGCTGTAATTACATAATCACTCGTGAGCGCAGTTATAGGTATGTGTTATAAACACGACAAAAGGAAGTGTTCCCGACCGAAGGATTAGAAGACGAGCTTGTATTTGTCTCATTTTTAAGATTTTGTGTGTTTGTGTGAGTGTTTTATTTTGAAAAGTAACCAGATGTTATGTTGACCGGACATGTATGTGGTGGAATCGATGCCTAAATTTGGGGCGACTGAAGCTCAGGAGGTAGAGTGGGTCATCCAGTAATCGGAAGGTCGCCGGTTCGAATCCCGGCTCCTCCTAGCTGCATGTCGAAGTGTCCTTGAGCAAGATACTGAACCCCAAATTGCTCCTGAAGAGCAGCTGACACCTTGCATGGCAGCCTCTGCCATCAGTGTATGAATGTGTGTGTGAATGGGTGAATCTGACAAGTGTTGTAAAGCGGCTTTGAGTGGTCAGTGGACTGGAAAAGTGCAGTAGGAGTGAAATACGAGTCCATTTACCATAAAAGACCACACTCTAAATATCACCATACATACCATAGATACCATAGGTCAGAACTTGAGACACAACAGGACAGCATGGACATCTTCTGCTATACCTGTGTCCAACACTACAGTGTTGTTTTCCATCCTGCGCTGTGAACCTTAATATTCAGCTCTGATTAAAAATGGTGTTTAAAAAAAAAAGGAGTTTTCTTTCCTTGCTCCTTGTCCATTGTCATTTTTCCTGTGATAAATGTGCCCATTTGAACATCATTGGTCTCTGAACAAGGGACCCGGATGAACAGAACAGTTTTTTCTTATGCTCAGCTGGAATGTATTTTTATCTGGGTTTCTCTCTCTCTGTCTCTCTGTCTCTCCTCAGATGGGATGGTGGGTCAGGTGTCTCCAGAGGCGTTGTTCTCCAGACTACAGACAGAGGGCAGCAAAACAGAGGCAGAGTCAGAGGTCAGAACTCAGCTGTTTAACACACACACACACACACACACACACACACACACACACACAGGCACGCACACACACGTGCACACACACACGTGAAATGTTCTGTTATAATTTTATAATTGAAATGAAAAGATGCCCATTTAAGGACATTAGAATTGCAAACACTTGACACGCTCTATCCAGCTCACCTTGTGGGGCTCTTCATGCCATTACAGTTTGTGGCTGCTTGTTATGATAATATTTATAGAATTAATAATATAATAACACAGTTCTGCTCCCTGGAGGTTCTGTCAGGTTATGGCTGTTTGACATTTACTCACTACACATTTTTCATGTAGCTACATGAATAGTGTTATAAAATAGTTTAAGCTCTGCTTAATGTGATGTGCCATTATTCTGAAGTCTTGTAGTGTGTGCAGGTTTGAGATTAGAGAGAAGAACGTCTGTGAACATTCTCTTTATATCTGTGATGGAACCAGATTTCACAGTCGGATTTTAAAAGTCCTGTAGTGTGAGCCAAGCTTGAGATACACTTTAGACACAGAAGTAGGAAACTCACAATTTAAAGTCTTGCATGTAAAATTTTGAATTTGTTGTTACTCTTTGTGTCGCATGACACATGTGTACACATCACTGAAGGAATGTGGTTACTTAAACAGCCTGTTAAACACACAATGTCATTCTGCTATTGGGGAAAGATATTTTGAGAACCTTGTTTATAGAAATTTTAGTTCTATTTAGCATTTAATCATGGCTGAAACCCCTTGTGTGTCTGTCTGCAGGCTCTAGCTGATGAGTTTCTTGAGGGCTCTTTGCCATTGGACTCCTTCCTCGACCGCTTCCTCTCCCTGCGCTCCCTTGCTCACAAAAGACGGGTGCGGATAGAGAAACTTCAGGAGATCCTGCGACAGAGGAGTGAGTCTAACCCCACCGCCATGACATCATCAGCAGGCATCAGCCAGGACCCTGCTGCCATGCCCTCACCATGGAACCAACAGACACCAACAACAACAACGACAAATCAGCAGCAGCCGAACTCCAAACCTCAGTCCTCCAGCTACCAAAACGCCTCACAGCCAGCTTCCTCTGCTGCAGGGGGCTCATCTGGCCTCCCCTACAGCCCATACCCCGTCACCCCCTCAAACCCCACCCCTGCGGCTGCAGCAAGCTCTGGTCCCAACAACCCCCCATCACAATTTCCTCCGTACCCAGGCTCTGGCTCACCTTTCACTCCAGCAGGGAGCTTCTCCGGCCCCAGGCCTGCTTTTGGGCCTCCATCCTCAGCTGCCTGCCCTTACCCAGCTCAGCCCTCCTTCCCTACCCCACACCCAGGCTCAGCATTCGGCCAGTACACCCCCAGCCACCCCCAGAGTGGCCCGGCGCCCTACCCGGCTTCCTACAGCTATGGCGGCTACAGCTACCCAGCCGGGCCTTCCTATCCCAATTCTCAGTCGCCAACGGGGAGACCGATGTACAGACCGGGATATGGAGTTCCACAGCCGTACTCCTGAAAGCACTACTGGTCCTCTGTCTTGATTCTTCTTCTCAATTCTTCCCTTCTTTGCTGTTTCACCCTTTTCTTCTCCCTCCCTCCCTGAACTCCAGCCTCCTTACCCTTATTCCCTCTCCTCTTCTTGTCTTTTTACCTTTTCTACACTCCCTCTTCCTGCCTCCTATTCTCCCAGATTCAAGAGGTCTCTTGCTTTACTTATCTTTGTTGCACTATTTCTCTCTTTCTCTAATTATCAATCTGTTGATCTCCCAGTATCTCTCCTCTCTCCTTTTCCCTTTCTCTGTCACCCTACAACCCACCAACTCCCCCACACTAGTCTCAGGTTGTTGCGTTGTGTTTAAGTGTTAAAACCTTGTATAGTCATACACTCACTGTCCCCCATCGCTCCCTCCCTCCTCCTTTTCCATTCCAAATGTGTGTTTGTTGCTATTTGGCAATCAGAAAGTCCTTATAAACACACAAGTGCACTCCCCCTTATGACAAATACATGAAAAAAACCTGTCTTTGTAACACTACACCAGTGTCCAGTGGCTGTCTGACCAGACTGTCTGATTCACATTACCATTCATGAGCATAGTCTGACTGAGAAAACAACCTGTAGTGGAAAGTTTATGTCCTGGGCTAGTTTAATTAACTATCCGATAATTAAATTGGGAAAAGTGGATGGCTGTCACAAAATGTGGCTCTCGTAATAAGTGCAGTGTAGTTGCAGGGAACCGTATTTCCAGCTGTAGCTGCCTGGTCTATCAGCTCTTCCAGAAACCTGCTGACTCCAAACATCAGTGTGGCAGGTGGACTTCATTATGCACAGTGGGCAGAAGAACCACCTGTAAGTCCAGAAACCAGTCACCCTTTAGTTTCTTTTACCAAAGAACCTTGTGACAGTGCTTTGTTTTTCCTTTATAGTTGAACATTGACAGAGAAAGTGAGGTGCAGCTGTGCTTTCCTTCCCTTCATTGTAAAGGCCCGGTCAAACCAGAAAGTGGCAAAGCAAAGAAGTTTGGTGACACAGTGAAAACTTGTGCAAGACAAAAGTGATGAACCAAGCGTCTTATTTGTTTTCTCTTTACTGGTTTATTCATTGTGTTATTTTGTTCTCAGGATTGTTCATAATTAACAGGAATCAAACATGTTAGCAGCCGTTGTAAATGTCTCTCAGTAAGCCACGTGTCAGCCTGGTGCTGAGACCGGAGAGAAGCAGCCCCAGCAACAGTTTTGGAAATTACCCAAAGGCTTTTTTAAAGCACGCTTTCTTAGACATGCTGTGTTTTCCATAGTGCATGACATGCCCTACATGCAAGTCAGAGAAATGAATCACGTTTTTATTCAAAGTTTACAGCTGCTGAACTAATTTACTGCTTTCCCTTTGGCCACTTGGGGGCAGCAGATAGCTTCTTCTACTGGAACAACATTGACAGAATATGACCACGTAAAGCTGATATGCCGATCGAAACAGTCATTTAATTCCACATCCAGTTGACACAGAGCAACAATAGCATTAATTTAGAGTCATAGAGTCTGCCAACAGAGTCATGATCTGGATGGTTTCCACTCCCAAAAATACTAAGGTTGGTGAATCAACACAATTGAGTAAAAATAAGCTCTTAGACTATGCAGCTTTTGGAAATATTTCACTGTCACTGGATTTACATAGGCATCTGATGTACTGTCATTAAAAATAATGATTAGAGCAGCTTTAAGACATGGTCGGGTCTTTAACTCACCTTTCTTTCCCAGGTATAGTGAATTCAAATTTCTAATGCCTTCCCTAGAGCCTGTTTCCATCCCTTTACCCAAATAAAGATGGCAACTAGACTTGTACGGATTTTTCAGTTCCAGTATTTAGTAGTCTCTGGTAGCATATCCTGCAATTTTAGTTTTATAGCTTATTCCACAAAAAATACAAATCGCTGGCAAAACAAGGCGGGAAGGGGATATGCCAGATGTTTGTGAAGTGTTACAGATCCTGCTGCTGTGGAAGGCAGATGTTTGTGACAACTTTCAGATAGCTGGCCTGAGTTGCTAAAGTTACAGTTAGCCCACCGGTCAAACAGATCCAACACCAGTTCCACAACAGGACTTGAGTTTTTCAGATTCTATTCACATTTGAAATGCTTGAGTTGAGTTTGTTTGGGGGGACTTGGCAGGAATTGGACAATTTCCAGCAAATACATAGAGCTAGGCAGGTTTTTACAACATATACAAATCCGCACTGATAGAGTATGGTGTTTTGTGTTCGAAGCAAGTAAAATAAAAAAAAGTCTTAATGTGGGTTAAAGGTGTTAGCAAAGAAATCTAGATAGTTTGATGGAGATTTTGGGGGAGTTAGGGACACTGTAGTCCTGTAGTATCACCCTTGACCTGAGACAATGAAACTTGCTGGAGTCTCTGTTGTTCAGACCAGTTTTAAGCCCAACAGAACCAAAAATGGTTCCACTTTCTTGTTCCCACCTTGTCTGTATCCTCCCCACCAACACTCCTCTGTCCTCACCTCCTCTACACCACCCTCTTCCTCCTCCACTCCACATCTGCTCGTTGAACATGAACTGATGCTTGACAATGATTATCAGAAGAAAATAGTTTTATTTCTATAACTTCGCACTATCATCGAAAATACATATGGTCTTGTATAGTTTAATTGAGTGAAAATATAAAGGTTGGCGATCAGTTCTGTGTCAATTGAATCAATTCAAATAGAAATTGCAAAGTAGGTAACTGATGAAGGATGATTCATGTTTGGTGTAGCACTTTAAATTTGTGTTACACTTTTGAAGAACCACCAAACTAGAATATAATTGTAACATTTCATCATTCTAATTAGTCTTTACATCTCCTCTCAGAGCTCTCTATAGCTGATGAACGGTAAAATATTCTCCCAAGTCAAAACAGCATCTGTCCAGTCTGCAAACTGGAGGGAATTCAGGGGTTCTGTAAAAATGTCAAGACGTTTGTCTTTAAACTACAGTGCCAATATTGTCACATGCAGCGTTTCAAACATCATGATGCTCCTTTCGTCAGAGCCCAACTGAATCTTGAAGTGATTAAATTGAATCCAAATTGGTGCCAGCCTCTAAAATACTGTACTGCTATAAACACTCCACAAATGCAAAGTAAGGGAATCATTGAAGGGAGCTCAAATTGAGTCCTGAACTGTGAGATTGTAATTGAATCTGTCGTTAAGTTCGTTTGAAACATGTAAAAGCAGCAAGGTGATAAAGTTAGAAGGTAGTTGTACTGAAGCAGTTGGTGTGTGTGTGATTGAAGGGAGGGGCTGTGTGCCATATACACTACAGAGCAGCAACACACAGCTTTTAGCAGCTCTCTCCATCGTCGGCCCACGACACTGCATGTGTCCCAGAGAGTTCCCAGAGAATTCTAATGGAATAATTTGCTTCCTTTTTTACATCCGAAGGGCCTTTTACCTGCTTGGTTCTTTGATAGAGCTGTGAGTGGTGCCTGAACCTCAGTAAAAGTGATCTCCTGCCCTGTCACAGCAGTGCGTCTTTGCAGCCAATCAGTGATCTCATGAAGCCTCTGTTCCATGACTGTGCACTATACATCTATATGTCTTTAACACCAAGAAGATGACTGTAGGTGCCATTGGTAAAAGGAAATATCTGTCATTTTTCTAAATGATTATTTCTGTCCCAAACTTGAGTTTTCTGTCTTCGGCTGTTACGGAGTGTGTTATAAAGTGATGAAAAATGATCTGCATCATGAGGAAAATGAGACCTACAGCCAGTTTATATTAGTTTTTATGTAGCAGAAAGAGTCATGGATCACTGATAGACAGGTTGCAATGAAAAAGGCAGACCTGAACTGCTTTAACGTAACGTGTTGTACGGGCCGAGCATAAAGGCTGTGATACATGGGGGCAAGTGATTGGGTGTAATTGTGACAGGCTGAAGTACCCTCTGCTGGTCTGGGAAAAAAGATCAACTCAATGAGAAGTTAGAGAAGAAGAACAGAAGGATGGGAGTTGCTGTCTGCATGACTAGTTACAGACCAGGAACATAACAGCAGTCCTTTGGAATAAGTCAGGGCACCAGATTCTAGTAAGGCACCCTTTATAAAGCATTATGATTTGTAAATAAAGGCTTTATGAATGGTTAATAGATAATGGGCTAATGCTTCAGAGTTTAGTTTATCTATGAAGCCTTGAAAGATAGAATTCATACATAACAGCACTTATGAATTAATATCCAGATGGGGTTGCACCACCTCCTCAAACCAATCATTCATAAATTAATTAAAACTTAAGAAATGTCTTAGCTTGTAAATTGGTTGTGAGGAAACATCACTAGTACTGTCCAATCAACAGCTGTCAGCTGTGAAACAGGAAGTCACTGTCAACTCACAGGCTGCTTCCTAATTCCCAAAACTGACCGCGCAGGGCCCAACGACAAATCAGACTTCACTGTCACTCCTTTTTCATTTTGTTACTTCCACATGCAGACGTGGTTCACGGTTAGTTTTCCTGCAGTTCAGAATGACTAGGACATTTGTGATTATTCCTACCTTGCTAGATAAGATAGTATAACACATAGCATTTCTGTAATTTGAGGTATATTTCACAGGGCTGTCCCGATAAGAATAAAGCTAGCTGCTGCCACAGTGTGTGGCTGCGACAGCTGCAGAGAGGAGGGATGAGGGAGACACTCGACACATAGTGCTGCAGACATTGTCAGTGTATCTGGAATTCTTTCCGACTCCTCAGCTAAGATAATGTCACTTTGGTCTGATAGCTAAGCAACAGTTATACCTGCAGTTAGAGGCTGTATATATTCAGTAACATCTAATCTTTACATGAGAACTAGTTTGTGTGGTGTCCTGTTCTCACTGAATCTTCACCTAACTTTGCTAAGTTCTTCTGAACAGCTGGTGTGTATCGCTCCGCAGCAGCTCCAGGCCGGTCCTCTGATCTCTGACCATCTTGACCAAAAAACTTTCAGTCACAACTTATTTAACAGCGTTTATAGTTGAAAACCTGGTGGCTTCTTCGCAAGTGACATCCTCATGTACATTTCTTAATGGATTAAGAGCATTTATAACAGCATTATTACCAAATGGAGGATAAATTTAGATCAAAGGGATGTTTTGCAACCTGCCAACCCAGAATGTGATCTCATTACTATATCATAACATTAGTACGTTTTTTATTTTATTTTATCCATTAATAAGCCATTAGTTACAATTTATAAAGCTTTATGAAGGGGTTCTTTATTTACCTACATTACACAACTAACATGATATCGCTCAGCAGCCCAGACAGATGAATTAGTCGGTGTGATGGTGTCATGCCTGTGATGGTGCACGCTCCATCCTAACTGACTGCTGCTGCCACAGAGCTCCACTCCATGGCACAAGCTAACAGACTGACGCTGATGAGTCTGACACGTGAGGTGTGACCTGCTGTCAGGCAGTCATGTGGAGTACTTGTATGAGAAGCTGTGTGTCATGTTGACCCCTCAGTCAGGTATTCATCTGCTCACAGGACATGATGTGCATGAAGAGTAAAAAGGCCGAGGGAAGAAGGCCTGTTGATGTCCTGTCATTGCACTACTACTAGTATGGTGCTGACATCTTCTCTTTACTTCTATATCACCTGTGTTTTAGTTCAGTCTTACCGTTTATTCTCCACGCCCACACAGACCAGCGTGTGTGTGTGTGTGTGTGTGTGTGTATGTGTGTGTGTGTGTGTGTGAGAGAGAGAGAGAGAGAGGGGGGGGGAGAGAGAGACAACAAGGAGAATGAGCTTCAGATGAAGATCCTGAATTGATGAGCATGATGAGCTTTACATATTCAACTTTAAGACATGGTTGATTCTGGTGGGTTTGTGTTGAGGACTGTAGTGCCACAGAGAAGAATGACAGTAATAATAGTATTACAGTGTTTTAGAAGAAGCACAAGGGATATGTTCTAATATAGTCTAGCATTAATATAATCCAGAGGGAAATAACATTCAGATGGATTTATCTGTTCTTCTGATGGTGATGAATTATATGAAGATAATGATGACTGTGGATTGTTAAAGAGCATTTTTTGTTTTCTGTCTCTTTTTGGGGTTGTGAATAATTAAACAGAAGTTGATCTAAATTGAAAAACCCTGACTCTTCATTTCCAAAAGTGCTGTTTTTCTGATAGCATGTAGAAGGACATATCCATTCAGGATACTTTGCATTTTGTGGGTCAACTCAATACATTTAAAGAAGACAAGTTATTCAGTGATAGGTTTGTCAGAGGTAGCCCATTCTTTTCAAATGACTTGTGGTACAAAGAAAGCCCTTACTCAGTAATTTCCTATCATTTGATGGTGATCTCAGATCACACACTGTATACACACCTACAGCACGCCGCTCTACTCTCACCTACACAGTACTTTCTGCAGTGACACGCAGCCGTCAGGCAGTTTCTGGTAAATGATCAAAGTCTAAAAGCAGGACAAGATTTCACCAGTCATTATATAAGCTTACAGAAGGGTCACACTGCAGCACACACATCCTGATGTCTTATGTGGAAAATAGGGTGTTTGTGAATCTTCCTTTTGCTCACAGCAAACAGAGATCTGCGTTTTCATGATGTACTTACACATCCAAGTGAGAATAAGTCGGGACAGAACCGCCAAACAAATGTTGCTCAGGGTTTTAATATCATCCACTGGTTCTCGCCTACCGTGCTGCGAATGGCTCGCGCCCATCCTACACTGACGAAAGGTCAAACCATACACCTCCGTCCGTCCACTATGTTCTGCTACTCCCTGACTACAAGGGTCCCGAGGTGACATCATCAGGGACAGCAGAAGCTCTTCACATCTTCTGTGGTGGACTGGAAACTCATCTGTGGAGCGAGCGCACACTGAATCTGCAGAGATATAATCAGGGATTTTTTAACACGAAGCTCAACTATTTTCTCTTCCCTTCTTTAAATTACAGTTTGTGTAGATTCATTTCATTTAGCAATAAAATAGAAATAAACCTTTTTTCTGTGACTGGTTAAAAATGATGTTTATTCAAAATCAGAATTCATATCTGCACATTGTCAAATAATTGCAGCAATACACACATTAAAACAGCTGCAAAATAAAAATAAATTAAAGCTGCAAGCAGCGATGAACGGGCCCTCGCAGGCCGCGCGTGTCGGCGAGTACTGCCGCCGCGGTGTGCAGAAATCGCGGCCTGCTGCGTGCTGTGTGCTGCCTGCTGTAAAGGCAGAAAAGCTGACAGGTAAGAGGGCTGAGTGAGAGACATGACAGGTAATGTCTGCTCTCCTCCAGAAATTTCGGCTCAAAATTAACATGGCGGCTTATGGGGGAGTTGCTGGAGTGCTTGTCGCTCTAGGACTTCCACAGCCAAAAGTTTGAGTCCTACATCTGAAATAAGACAATCAGCTGAAAGCCAACAAGATTACCTACATTTCTATGTATATATTGTCTATGTGAAGTAAAAGATGTGGGATCCACATCAGGCTGAAGAGAACTTTTCCTGTTTTTCCAGCTGCTCTCCACTCTAGCACTCTCCATGTCACACACTGTAGCTCCCGCAATACACACTCATTATAAATTCAGACTGCCACCAGAACGCCACCTAGTGGCGGATCAGTAAGACCTTCAACACGTATCCTCAGGAGGGCATTGGCAATAAGTGTACCAAGTTTTGTGTGAATCCAACCAACCGATGTGGAGATATAAATTACTTACATTAAAAGAGCGCCACCTAGTGGTCATGGCACAAAATTTTGCAGACAGCCTTAGGGGCTCATGTGGAAGTAGTCACCTGAGTTTCATGTCATTCGGACACACCAATGTGGAGAAATGCAGCACTTCCTGTTTGGAACGAAATCTGCAGGAAGTTGTTATTTAATAACTTGAGTATTGTTTGTGTAATCAAAAGTCTTTTAATAACTTTTTGTCAGGAGGGTCCACAGATGCTGTGTGCAAAGTTTGGTGCAGATCGGTGAAATTTCCTGGGAGGAGATAGAAAAAGTAGGTTTGCGACATTTCGCGAATTTGCGAAAAAAAACGGTAGGCGGAAATGGGCGTGGCCTATACCACGAGATTCAGCACAATTCAGTGAACGCGTGGATGTAAGATTTTTGAATGTGCGACAAAGTATATGGGAGTTATAAGCCAAAACACACTTTCCTTGACTGTAGCGCCACCTAGTGGTGGAAATTCAGGACGACAATAGATTATAAAATTTTTCGCCAGGTATGACTTATATTCCAAGTGTGATGCGTTTTGGGGTATGTTCAGGCAGTGAAATATGCGATCATTTGGGCAGAAAAAAATAATAATAATAATCATTACAGATCCAATAGGGACCTCGCAGGTCTGTGACCTGCTCGGGCCCTAAAAATGAGGTGTGTCTTTTATGTGTCTCTCGCTAAAAATTCCCACCAACTGACAATTGCGTGAAAAGCAAAATAGTGGGTTTCCCTGGAAGGTTTGTGAAGGATTTTACAGACTTTGCTCCTGTATTGGGAACTGAATGCAAACAGCAGCTTATTGAAACAGTAAATTACAAACGCATTCATTTATGTGAGTTGGTGACTTAATAAGTTACATATACTCCCCTCGTCACAGAATAAGCCTGTCCTCATCATAGATACACACTGAAAGCAGCTTATCACTACCCATATGTACATTGTTAGACAGCAACCTCTTGGGGCTGCAGTCATTTTTACGGCGGGTCAGATAACGTGGTATAATAAGTACAACGTCCGTTAAGCGAGGAGGACGGGGACGGATGGTGGGGTTAAACAAGCACAGGCCTTTCTCTCAGGAGACCGCTTAATGTTCAGGGTGAAACCAGAAGTCAGTGGTGAGTCTGGGTAGGTGTGTGTGCAGGTACGTTCATTCTGTGATGAAAGTTACAGAATTAACGCAGTGATTTTAACCCAAAACACAATGTTTTCCTAAACCCGAACAAGTGGTTTTGTTGCCTCAACCTTCCTAAGGTCGAGGCAAGAAAAAGCCGTCAACATCTCAAAGTGTTGCCAAATCTTTTAATGTGAGGTCATCTGGGCTGAGAGTGTATTCTGACCCGGCTATACATGATCAGCAGAATAATTGCCTGTTAACATTTAAGTCTAACTGTAACTGCACATCCATTATTTGCCATTCTAATGCTTTAAAACTCCTGAGAAGAGAGCGACCTGGGTGATGTGTGCCGACTGTCACCAGCGACAGCTTCCACCTCATGAGAAAGACAGAGCAGAGCACAGGGGAGGAGGAGGAGGAGGAGGAGGAGGTGAAAGTCTACGGGGCTTTTGTCGTCTTTACGGCTCCGTAAAGAAGAGGTGGAGGATGAGAGAAAACGAGAGTGACGGAGGTGAGGGAGTGAAGTGCTGTGTGATGAGTCAGGAGGAGAAGATATTTCCCTTGAAACAGAGGCAGGAGATGATGTGTTTAAGATTCAGAGCAGAAAAATCTCCCTCATTCACTCTTCCTACATACACAAGCTAGGACACACTGAGTTGTACATTCTGGAAACATTGCATCATGGTGCATCAGAAATCTAGACTCAAATCAGACTTTTCATTCCTTTTAGGTGCACCCAAAGCAGCTGAAATGAAAATAACTCACTAACAGACGTCACCAGCTGTCGGGGTTTCTGAAGCTTCAGACAGCCCCTGCCATCACATTTGACTAAATCTGATTGAATTCATTAATTTGAGTATTTTTCTCGACGAGTCACAGCATCCATCTACTGCTTTCTTTATTAACTACAGCACAGGAGAGAAAACAGACCAGTCACACTCGTCCTTCTGGCCCTTTGCTCCACAACATTAATAATGTAGACATCACTGTTACAGGAGAGAGTGAGAGCAGGAGAAGTGTGACATGCTGATGAAGCTTGTGTCATGGAGCGCAGTGCTCCTGCCTCTGTGCATGTGAGCACCTCACTAAGCTTTTTGTAAGAGTTTGAAGATTGAAGATTTAAAGAGAGATTTCAGCCGAGCTGTATCTAACTAACATTAATGTTACTATACATTGTATATTAGATACGGTTCATATTGCATCCATACATACCCATGTAAAATACATTGCTTATTCTCACATGCAATTCACTGAGGCCCTTAACCAACACAAGACATCAGTGCACACTGCCTAAAGACTCAAGAAGACCAAGACGTCCTCCCTATCATGGACGTTCCTCCACAGTCACCTGACCTCAACCCCATTGGACATTTATGGGGCACTGAAGACTGAGGGCCAAACATTCTGTGACATCACAAGAAGCTTTGTGGAACACTGTCAGATCATACTGAGACAACATGAGTCAGCAGGTTTTACAGCTCAAGTGCATGTTAAAGGTGGACAAACTGAGACACTCTGACATTCATGGACATTCATCTTTTCACAGATTTACTAAAACTGTTAATCTGATATTATCATTTGTAATGAAAAGATCATCTCACACTGTGGACTAGCATCTCAGACGTTTTGACCCAACTGTATATATATGATTGATATATGATTTTTTTTAAATTAGCTTTATCATATTATTAATATTTTTTACAGGGTAAGCACAAAAAATACAAATACAGTACATATGTGGATTATACAATACACACAATAACTAAATAAAAAGACAAATTAATAACAACAAATATATTTAATATACGATTAAATTCTTCAGCTTTTCGAAAAACCCAAATCCATTCCGTTTGAATTCATACAGCCTAAAAGTCAGCCTCACACTGCCTCAGTGGGCTCTCCAGTCCTCACAGCTGTCCTCAGACCCTCGAGTCACCACAGTCACCACAGTTTTCTCCGATGTTTTTACAGTGTTTTACATGCCACTAAAAAGAATGCAATTTTCCATCATTGTCTCTAATTTAAAGTTGTAAAATGTTGATTTCTCTATTTTTTTCTTCTCGGTGATTTTTTTGTAAGTGGGACAAACTTCTGTGCACATCAGGTTCTGTTTGGAAATATAAGGAACACACTGTATTATGCTATATGACATATAGAAGGTGCACTCTTAGTGAGTTTTTTCTACATATATTATCAAAGATAACAAGAAAATATTGAAGTATACAACTGCGATGTATTAAAACTGTAAATAGTAATAACTCATTAAAAAAGTAACATTGATCTGAAAATGAAAAACAAAAACAGCACAACTATTGAAAACATTTTCTTAAATTGACACAATTTCAAATGAGCTTAATTCATGACAAATATAATAAACCATTTGAATACACTACCTGTGCTGCTGCATATGTAATGTGAAAGACATTTTTCTCATGCACTGAGTCGATGCAGCCTGCCGAGGCTCCAGTCATTACTCGTTACAAACAACTGTTGTTCAAACCCACACAGCACGCTGAGCATAGCTTGTCCATCCGAAGAATGTATGCATATGATATATATATATATATATATATATATATATATATATATATATATATATATATATATATATATATATATATATATATATATATATATATATATATATATATCAGATTTTTGCAGATCTTCACAGATACAGTGAAATTACACTGAAGGAAATCTCAATATTTTCATTTGAATTTTTTCTTTGATTTTGACAGTGTGGAATAATGTCATTTCACAATTTTAAAGTCTGTAACATCTGACAGAATACATTACACAGTCTTCCTTTTACAGTTGAATTCATTAGAATGAATTCAACCAACCCAGGACTAGAATCAGAATCAGAATTAGACTCAGGGGGTTTACTGATAACTGATATAACGTTACTTCTTTATTTTTTGTGATCCCATTAGCTGTGCCCTAAAGCACTGGGGTCCATACTTTGAAAAAACTACACATCCCTATAGAAAACATGCATATAAAACATACAATAAACATCACAATCCACACAAATTTGAACATAGATTAGATTTTACCACACATGTCAAACATTAGTCATATGTTATGCATAGTAACCTAAAAATATGATTGTGCAAGGTGATTTCTGATTTGCGTTTGAAACTCTGATTACTGTGCTGCGTGTTTTCATTGCTCTATATTCTACTGTGTGTTTAAGGAAATTAGTATTGGTATGTTTATGACAAACATGTTAAATGGACTCTAGTGAAATGAAGGTGTTTTGGATTGTATAACCTTTAACTTTGGCAAGCAGAAGCACATCGGTCGACCTGTCTTCAGATAGATGCATGTTATTAATATCAGCAAATGATAAATCTTTACATGGATCCGTGTAACTAACTTTTTTTGAAAGTATGTTTGCCAAACACTAAGCCTACACGGCGCAATGTACAGAAATTCTTTGGCACCTAGATCAAGAACAAGCTTAAGAAATAGACAAACATAATGAAGATTAATTAACAGCAAATCAAAAGAATCTTAAAATATAACATGTAGGTGCTAATTGCAAATGTATTAATTATTAATTAGTAGTAGTATTAGTCTGGACCTCAGAAAATGACTTTCTAATCCCAGTCTATATTAGAACACGTATACAACAACCTTGACTATTTAGTTCACTGCAAGTTGGCAATATACAACCAAGATATAAACCGTAGCATGCACACCTCTGCCAGGGTGAATCTGTGTGGATCTGTCTCTTCATCTTTATGATGAAGCTTTACTCTGGGCCGGCACCTGTCCTCAGTTTTACAGTTTTGTGGAAATCTCTTCTTACCTGCTTTGTGAACATAATCATTTTTGGACTTTTTGATACTGCAAAAAAGTCTCACTGGAGCTGGAGCTGAACTACTCTAACAGGTAGTAAATGAGTAGGAGAAATGTATTTAATGAAGAGTTTGGTGTCGTAAAACGTGCAGTGCTACATTTCTGACTCAGTATGATTGATTCATTAGTGAACTCCCTCAACAGGTCTTGAGTCCATCGTGAGTGTTGTGTATCCTCCCACGGCCTCTCCTGTTCCGTCCATGTGCTCCTCCGTCACTCAGCCGAGGCTCGTGACTGACAAACATGTTGAAAAAAGTGAATTTCGTCTAGAGTCACGTAACCCTTCCCTTCACCTCTTCCTCCTACCTCTTCCTCCTTCCTCCCTTCTTATCATCATTTGTTATTTTCCCCACCCCTCTCTGCCTCTCTTCACCCAGCTTGCTTTGAAGGGAGGAAATCTGCACTTTTGCACAAGCAGCAGCAGCAGCAGCAGCAGGCCGGGGATGAAGTGATTCACTGTATGGAGAGAGAGAGAGAGAGAGAGAGAGAGAGAGAGAGAGAGAGAGAGAGAGAGAGAGAGAGAGAGAGAGAGAGAGAGAGAGAGAGAGGTTGAGTAGTTTTACACCTCTGCACCGTTTCCTTTCTCATCAGTTTTTCTGTTTTTGGCGTCTTGATCTGATTTGTGTCGTCTGTTTTCCTCCTATCGGTCTGTCTGTCTGTCTGTCTGTCTGTCTGCTTCCTCTACCTGGTCTTCATTGTTACTGTGATGGATCTCAGGACTGTTATGACCATCTCAACTCTTTTGCTCGTGGCTGCTGGTAAGTGCACACTGTCTTTGGGTCTTGTACAGCAGAATATTGTAGAACAGGAGAGCCAGCCAAATAAAGTGGTTTTCTATGAAAGCAGCATTAGGCCACTGAGATACTGAGACATTCCCAGGTCTGAACTGAAAAGTCTACAATATTAAGTTGTGACAACACTAAGACAAAGACGTCACCACAGTATGTAAAAATGGGTGGAAAAGTACACAAGAAATGAAGAAAAAACAATAGACTGTTGAGTCACAAGAGGAACTTTACATTTTCCCAGATAGTCAGATTGTGTCAACACGGCAGCGGCTTTAATCTGTGTTGCCGGGTTGCCAGGTTATGCCAAATTCTTAACAAATGGCCAGTTCTGGCGGCTGACACTTGTCCGAACTTAGCCTGAGTGCTGCTAGCTAAAGTTGAGTACAACATGTTGTAAAATGTTAGACATATGTGGCCCTCAGTTCAACAGACCAATTTCCTGTTTGGTTGTAAAATCACCTGCAGAGTTGGCCTACATCTAAATATAAGATGGGTTTGATTCACATAACACTCCATCAGAGAAACACAGTAGATTCTGCAACAATCTAGGGAGTTGAAGTCTGCTGTTCACTGCAAAAAATATACAAAGCGCTGTTAACTTCGCCACATTCGATCATAAGTCAACCTAGCATACATGCTAATAATGGCACAGTAGTATCACTTCCAGTCCTCACTTTATCATTTCAAACTACATCATGCACTTCATGAGGTCAACTTGTCTCTTTGGTGTGGAGTATGTTCCAACCTCAGACTGTCAGAGGCCTCCTGACCTGGTAAACCTCAGTACGTTTATCGAAGTACATTTAGGTACCGTAAATAGAAGGTAAGTTTTCTGGGGAGCTTTCCCTTACTTAGTTCGAGAGACAGAGGATGTCGCTCACCGTATAGACTGTAAAGCTCATGAGGCAATGTGAATATGATTTAGGGCTATATAAATAAAACTGACTTGACTTAGTAGAATTTTAATTTGTACTTTATTTGAATATTTCCATATTCTGCTACTTCATACTTCCACTCCAAATATTGTACTTTTAACTCAGCTACATTTATTCGATAACTTTAGTCACTAATCACTTTACAGATAGCGTCAGATTAGCACATTTTTAAATGAATGTATTTAATTTGGAATCAGAAAAACACTGATTCCAATAAACAGAAAAATGCTGAATATTCGATCTGATAATCGATCAGGCCAATAGTCAATACACCTACAACAGACTTATCAGTGAGTAGTGAGATGAACCATCGGACGTGTTGCTTCAGGATCGCCATTGCTACTGACCAGTTATGTTTTTGTAATGTCACAGGTTTGTGAAAAAGACTGGAAAATTACGCACATGGGAGGTTTTATCTTTTCTAACACGTGGTGAACTTTGTGAAAGGGTTTCTTAAATAGTAATCGAGCTCAACAGTGTAATAAGACGCTCCAAGCAGCATACAAAGCTCAGGTACTGAGTTACGGTCCTACTGGACCCACTCAGCCTCGACATCTTGCTCAAGATGTAGTTTTCTTTGCTGTGTTGTAAGTAGAAAGGATGGTCATGGAGCAACACTAATTATGATGTTCTAGGAACAACACCAGCACAGCGATCTCAGATACACCACTGAGCAATACACTGTCATCCTTCAAGGCACTGCATGGAGCATGAGGCGCTGCATCAAACCCTCGCCAGCCGACCTTTCAGATAGATGACTTTGTAACAACAGTAGATTATCATGATTTAGTATGACTGACTCAGAGGACACAATGATTGAGACCATTATAACTTACTAAAGATGTAAAATCCTGTCCACTGTGTCATAAACCTCTGAGCAGTCTGGGTGACACTTCAGACTCATGTTCTGTCACTATAACCCTCCTAAATCGTATTTCATCATCTCAATGTTAAATATAACTTCAAAGTTCCATCAGTGTAGTTGTGTTTTTGTAATACAGAGCTGTTTTCTGTTGTAACGTCCGGTAAGGGCCTTTTAACGGCTGCTGCTGCAAGTCGGGCACTGAAAGCATTATAGTGGGACAGCGTTCCGACTGTTCCAACACACGATATAACAGAGACGGTTCAATACTTGGTCGAACCAATCAGAAATGATGAGAGAGTGATTAGTAGAGAAAGTGAGTCGACAAATCTTTACAAAAAAAAAATTCTTGAAAAAAAAACTTTGATGATTACATATTTTAATTTTACAAAACAACTGTAAATGAACCGAGCTCTGGCTTGTTGAACCAATAAGGGATACACAGATTAGATCCAGGCCAGGTTTTATGACTTTGTTCCAATAGTGTTTGTTGAAACCTGCAGACGTAACCCACCAAGACTAAATAGTATAGTAGAATATACACATTTATATACAATATAATACTATATACATATTATTGCCATTATTAATACTGGATAATGGATTTGTTCTAAGAAATTGCTATTCCTTGAAATAAGAGAGAATAAGCTAGATTTATATATCAGAAATATTGAAAACAATGGTGCCTTAAAGAGGCTCTATGAGGGTCAGAGAACCTGACCTCCGGCTCGGTCACACACTCCAAAAACAACTGTCAGTGTTTTTAGGTGGAAGCTGGTGAGAGATCAAATCAATGTCACTTCACTCACATCTCCTCTTTTTTTGTTTTTAATTTAGGTTTTATGTATTTGACAGCTTCATTTTGCATAAAAAGATATGATAATGACAACACATTTATACAGAGAAGACATGGGCCAATGTGAAAAATTAGAGTTTTTACTTTTTTCAAAGAAAAAATAAAGTCAGAATTCTGAGGTTTATCAGAAATCTGTCATTTATCTAGGCGTACAGAATTCTGCCGTTAACGTCAGAATTCAGACGTTTTCACGGTGGCCCTTTTCTTCTCCCTTTTGAAAGGATATAAAACTAGAACACAAGAAGAAGCAGAAATAAAAGATAAATTACATGAGTATAAAAAAGGAACAATAATTATACCATAATATCCTCTGCATAAATAACAGTCAAATGATTAATATATATTTTACTTACTAACCCTGCAGATATCCACACATTATTATAGTGTAGTCGAAGGTTGGTTCTGAAGGCAGTAGCATCACCTTTGCTCATGTTCTGTACTTAAGTATAATTATAAGGTCTTTTTACATTACCTTGGTATTTTTCATTCTATGTATGTTCATGATACTTCCAATCCACAAGTAAAAACACTGCACTGCATTTTTTGAAATACAGATTGTGATGATGACGCATATAATATGGTACATGCACACACACACAGTACGGCAGGTTCTCTGACAGCTGACACATCTTTATTGTTTCATAGTTTCCTGCTGCATGATGAGTACTTTTACTTTTTGGTACTTCAGGTACCTTTTCTGATATTACTAACGTACTTTTACAATTTACAATTTCAAGTGAGAAGATAAATTTGCTTGATTTACTGAAGTAAAATATGACGAGTCACATATGTGAGTCACACGCTTCCTGTGAAGTCCCTGTCACTAATTCATTCTTTCTATTGTTGTGTTGTTAATATAAAATTCTAAAGTTGAATTGTTTTATATCAAGCTAATTTGGGTTTCAAATTAAGTCCGTTTTACTTGTTACTTGTATTTTCTGGTGGCTCAACTTAGTAAAAGGCCATTTTATTTACTGTATATACGTATATATATTTACTTTATTTGAATTAAAAAGGGGGCTTATTTAAAATAATGTCAAGTAAGAGTTTAGAATGGCTTAAAGACATAACATAAAATATTAAAAAAAACCAAAAAAAAACAGTTTATTTCATAAAAGATACAAAAAACAGTTCAATTAAAGGGCTACTATGTTGTTTTGGAGAAGAAATTCAAATTCAAAATGTTTATATTTACAATGATATTGAGGTAATAATACAAACACAAACATGTATTCTCTCCATCAGTGAATCAACGAGCTGTTGTCAGCGGAAAATAAGGTCCCACAACACTAATTGAAGTTAGAAAGGTGGCAGGGTCCGCCACATTTAAACAAAGTAAAACAGTATAAATTGTGTTGTTCTTTAAGGTCAGTTGGTTTATTCAGTCATGAGAACGAAGAGCTTATTTAGTTTGTTTAGGAGGAAAGAGTTCTCCATTCACACAGGTGAAAACAGACGCTGAATGGCTTCGATCATGAAATAGTGGTACCAGGTTGCTTTGTAAAGAGTTCCATGAAGTCGGAGTATAGAAAATAAAAGCAGATATTCCTAGGTCGGTACAAACTCTTACGGCTTGTAGATAAAGAAATACATATGTCTATCACATCTCCTAGACAGAGAAGGTTATCCATACAAGGTTCCGCGATGAGAGCTATCATCAGTAGTAAACATGAGAGGGCTTCAGTGAGGCAGAGGCCCGCCTTTCAGTCTCATCCCAATCCAGAACGAGACAATCTTTACTTACTTTACACAAACAGGTTTTTCACTTGACACTAGCAAAGTCACTCAAAAGATTAATGCCTATTTGGTTTGTAGAGCATTTCATATTGTGTGCACATATTCTGACTTCTTTTAATATATTTATTTTTCCCAAAAAGTGCAAAAAGCACAGTGAATGCATTCAATCTCAAAGGAAGTACACAAGTACATAAGTTCTTGTGCTTTACACTCCATACAAATGAGGTGAGCCTGTTGAATTTGGTGCTGTGAGCGCTCTCACCTACAGCTGAGAGCTTCATGTTCTCCTTTAAGAAGTATCGATCGATCAGTCCTGTGCTGCTGTCAGCTCCCTCCTCAGATAGATAGACAGGCTGCAGTCTGAATTAAATGTATAATAGGAGCTGATTAATCACTCAGCAATGAAGAGAGACACAGAGACACAGAGACGAAGAGACACAGAGACAGCTCGCTAACATCACTGAGACAAAAACACAAACAACAAAAACACCAAACCTTCGTGTTTTCTAAAAGTTTTAACAGAGCTTTTCAAACTTTGGTTGAGCCTTATTAAAAGAATAATAATAATTTCACATGTGTCAGTAGTATCAGGCGACACAGACTGTTTCAGTTCTGTTTGCAGAATCTTTAAATTCCACGCAGCTGAATCTTGTGCCGCCACCCGACACGGCGGAGCTGAATCGAAACAGGTTTGTGGTGTTCAGAGCATCAAACGGTGACATTTGAAAATCCGACAGAGCTGTGACTGTAAGGCAAGAGTTCCCGGTGAACAAGAATCTGCATTTACAATATGTGTAAATGAGAAAATGTTTTTGTTTTGTCTCGTGCTTTGTGTTTTTTAATGAAAAACATTGTCATACCAACAAAATGCATTACAGTTGATTAGGTATGGAAAATGGATCAAGGATTTACTATTAATTATACTAATCAATCAATTAAAATGTATGTATGTGTGGAATAATCGTACCAATAAGATATCACTAGTGCCGGCACAGTTTTCAACCTTTCCATTTCATCTTTTTCTTGTTTGTTTGTTTGGGTCGTTTCACTGAGTGCCTCCCCTCCAGGGATCACACACAGGACAAGGATCAGTACCACGTCTCCATGCACGCTAGCATTAGGACATAACATTCTACCATGTCTCTTCCTGGAGACGGTCAGTTACAGCCTGCCACACTGCCGAACTGCTTAGTAATGTGCCAAATCTCTGTGTTGAACTCAAGTGACTCTGAGCGCCGGGCTCGGGTAACACCTTGTTAATCTGCTTGAACACATGAGCCATAGCTTCAAAATGTGCACATTCTGCAGCCAGTTAGCAGAAGTCAGTAATCATACATCCTCAGCATCCTCTGCCAAGAAACTCGTCTTGCTTGTATGCTGCCTGAATGGTGAAGGGTCCAAAGTCCAAAATGACTCACTACTGATGTAAAGCTTCAGTGCTGTGAGCAGTGTTGATCTCTGTCTGTCTGTCTGTTTCGTAGAATCAGCCCAAGCAACACATCCGGCCAACCTCACCGATGATTCTCTCTCCTCTCAGAACGAGAGCACCATTAGGGACTGCCCATGCTCCAGCATTGCTCTACCAGCCACTGATACCCCTGCTTTAAGCCCCAGACGCTCTCCACCTGCCCTGGGCCTCCTCACAATCACATGGAAGAGGGGGGGGATGTGTAGGAAGCGTTCACCTAAACCTCTCCGACTCCTCCACACCTGTGTGTCACGATGACACAAAGATCCAGAATCTTTTGAAAGATGTGTGTCAGAACAAGAAAGGTTGTGAAGGCAAACCGACCTGGATGAAAAGCAACAGCAAGCAGAACTGTTCTTACATCACAGAGAGTGGAGCAGTGGATGTGATACGCGATGCGACGCTGATGGTCCACTGCACAGGTTAGTCTGCTGTCTGCGTGCTGCTGCCTGTGGATGTCAGTGAGAACGTGATGCAGTGTGCAACCACAGGACTGTCGACATGTTGTTTACACACTGACTTGCACTGACTTGACATGAAAATGGACACACACACTGACACACAGACACACAAACACACTGACACACGCGCACACACACACACACACACACACACACACACACACACACACACACACACGTGCACACACACACGCACACACACACTGACACACGTGCACACACACACACACACGTCAGAACAGCATAATTTACCATTTCTCATATCTCCTTTACTTACCAATATTACAGTGTCTTACAGTTCCTTATATTCATTTTATTAATACATTGTTTCAGCAGCCACCACATGGAACAAGCTACAGAATGAATTTAAACTTCCGAATATTAAACCACTGAACAGCTTTAAAACTATGGAGCAATCTGCTGGGTCCAGGTTCTCTGTGTGTAAATGTTTTATCGGATTATTTGAGTGTGTTTTTTCTGTTAATTTGCTGTGAACTGTGATCTCAGTGGGACTGACCTGGTTAAATGAAGGCTAATATATTATTTGTTTTTTATTATAAATAACAACAACAACAACAACAACAACAACAACAATAATAATAATAATAATAATAATAATAATAATAATAATAATCATGACACAACAAAGACACATGACAAACAAATGTCGTGTGTCACCCCTGCAATGATAACACCTTAAAATTCTGTCTGCTAATATTGTTTTGACATTTTAGAAAACCAAATTATATTATTTGAAGAATTTGTTCTATTCAACAACTTTTTTATGTAAAGAAACCAAACTTCTCAAATGTATTCTGTGTTTAAGATTGTCTTAAAACCAACAGAGAAGAAAAAACTGAATACGTTTAAAATGAGTAGAAATCTGATAAAAAGCAGGAAGTATCTGATACGAGACTGGACGAACAGGACTAGAGTATGGCCAACTTTCTGAACTTTTCAGAGGTGTAGTGGAGATCAAAAAATGCAGGGTTTACATCATTATGCCGCGGTATCTGTGAGAGAAGATCTTGTACACATGTCAGACGAGAAGGTGACAACATAGTGAAATTCTGAATCTACACAAAAAACAGCTTTTCTACTTGTAGTTGGTCCAGTTGAACAGAATAATTCTATCAGAGTTCTCAGTTTTCTCTGTTTCTGATTTCAAATCTGGAAAAACATGGCTGCTCTGTAAATATAAAAAAACAAAACTTGCTCCCGCACTCACTTGAAGCTCTTTTTATTGAATCAACGTTTCGGTTGTAAGACCTTCATCAGGACCCAGTGATGCTCTGTAAATATCAAATACAAACTCAAACACATCCAGGATTTTCACGATGTAGAGTGCTCTCATCAGTTAAACATTCATAATCGTGGTCTAACTCTGTTTTGTAAGTGATGTAGGCTGGGGCATTCACGAGGGGGTGAAACTGTTGTTCTGTGATATTAGCACAGTGTTAAACTTAGACTTAGCTGTTTGGGAAAATAAGCATTTAATACTGGAACAGTCCTTTATTTTTGAGATGATTAATTGATGTGGAGAAGCTTGTCGACCAGTGACCGTAAAATAATGAACCATCATGTTTAAATGAAATCAGCTGTCCTCGTCTCAGAGCTGTGGCTAAAGCCAGGCAGCGGGGACAGAAAACAAGGAATGTGTCTACAGGACCGGTTTAGATTGACACGAGGGTGTGTGTGTGTGTGTGTGTGTGTGTGTGTGTGTGTGTGTGTGTGTGTGTGTGTGTGTGTGTCCAGACCTCCCAGATGTACAGGGTCAGCTGCAGGCCTACAAAGTTGTGACAGCTCTGCTCTGCTTGGTGCTACTGGTCCTGTTACTGATCCGCTTTACCAAACCCACTGTCAAAGCCCTGCAGAAGAGACGTAAGTACACACACACACACACACACACACACACACACACACACACACACACACACACACACACACACACACACACGTGCATACATGCGCGTTTTCATCATCAGTATTTACTGACCTGAAAACTAATATTTCAAGATTAAGACTCATCAGATTGCAGATTATAAAGAATACTGTTGTCTTAAATCCAAAGGATTCTGTCCACTTACACAATAGAATAGAATAGAATAGAATAGAATAGAATAGAATAGAATAGAATGATCTTATCTTAGCTCATTTTAGAATAAGATGACTTGTTGTGTATAAATCCTGTCTTTTGAACAGCTCACTGCAGTTTACAACACTCAACAGTGCCGCTGCTGTGTGTGCGTACGCACATGCACACACTCATTGTACACACTGTGTGTGCATATGAACACACGTTTTCGACATCAGTATTTACTGACCTCAAAACTCAGATTAAGATTTGTCAGATTTCAGATTATGTCCAAGAAAGACTGATGTCTTAAATCCAAAGGGTTCTGTCCTACTGACACAATAGAATAGAATAGAATAGAATAGAATAGAATAGAATAGAATAGAGCTATCAGGGGTACACTGGACAAGAGCCGAGCAGAAGATCCAATAGTCAGTCAGCTCTGTAGAACATCATGTTCTACCTGATTAGACAGTACAAGCTCTTTGCCACATGTGGAGAATTACAGTTACAAATGTTTTCCTGCTTAAAGCTCTGACTAAATACTTGTAAGCTATTTTATTGAGTTGCTGGTTAGTGATTCCTTATTTCTGCTGCATACTCATCCAAACTTTCACCTGGAGCACTGGAATGGGAAAAGTCACATTACCTTTGGCAATAAAAGCCCTGGACAAATACACAGTGTGACTGCTCACCAGGGGGAACTCAATAAAGTAGATTACATAAGCACCTATTCAAACCAGAAAAACATTGGATTACTTTGTTATAAACTGACTCGGAGAGACACGGTCAAGAATTCCAATGTACCTGTGCAAATAGCAATAAAATCTATTCTAACTGTTGGTCTCAGCTCATGTGCTTCACCAGGACTCTGTGGCTGTGACCCAAGAGCTCTGCAACTGTCTTTGGGTTCTGATTCAAATGTTGCTAAATTCTGATTGGTGCTAGAAGACTGTGACATCATCATTTTCTCAACAGAGCACCGCTCACAATGGTGAAAAAAAACAAAACAACAGAAAAGGTTGTGTGCTAGAAACCCATCACCCAGAGTAAGAAGCTGACTGAGAAATATTTTTTCAGGGGACTCTGAAGAGTATTTTAGCATGTACTCTAACAGGTTTGAGCCACAATGATAGCTCTGTTTTTATATGTCCAGCCCAGGTAGATGAGAGGCCCATCTGAGGACCCTAATCATATCCTGTCTCTTTCTACGGTCTACTCTTTAACTGAACACACCGAAAAAAATACTGTGAAATATTAATATCACTGAGGGGAGGTAGAAAAATTTCCCCTATAAACTGAGTGAACTGAGCTTTTACCATCCATAGTTATTAAAGAGGTGCACATATTTACAGAATCACTGCAGCAGGCTACAAACAACACAAGGCCTCAATGTGATTCACAAAAACAGAGCCCTCTAGAGTTCAGTGCTAATGACTGCAACTATCACAGCTGGAGACAATCAGGCTGATAGTCTCTGAATCAGTCCTGCAAGGTTTACATTTACATTACATTTAGAACATTTAGCAGATGCCTTTGTCCAAAGTGATGTACATTTGTCACAAGAAAAAAAACACAATAACAATTTTACAAGCTCTCATCCGAGCATCGTAGCTGCTATTTATCAAGGATACCTTAAGTGCATAAGTGATATGATTTAAGTGCTAAAGTTAAGAACATACAAGTGCAGATATTTTTTTGCTATGCGGGTCGAGGTGAAGTCTAAACAAATGGACATTGGTCAGGAGTTCATTCATTCGTTTGTTCCAGAACAGAGAAGAGTCGCAACTTCACTGAGCAGCTTTGTTTGCTCTCAGCGATGAAAGACTTGCAAATTCTAGCTAGGGGGAGCCAGGATTTGAACCAGTGATCTTCCGATTAGTAGTCGACCCGCTCTACCTCCTAAGGAGATCCATTGATCAGTGGTTTGATTGCTATCTTGTTGGTTTTCAGTATCAGACAGGAGGCAGAATCGCTGGATCGGACCTACACAGAGTCACAGTGGTGAGTTACACACACACACACACACACACACACACACACACACACACACACACACACACACACACACACACACACACAGATACACTTCACTACAGAGAGCTGCTGTGCTGTTGACTGCCTCTGTGCCCTAAAGCTCCAAAAACACATTGATGAGCCACATTGTTGCAGTGGGTGAAATGTTCCTTTATTACAATGAGATCACACAGTGATCATCTGCTGTAATAGTCCCCAACAAATGCACAATTTCCTGCTGCTTGAGTGATGTTTGTTTTAAACTACAATGATGAAGTTAATTGTAGTAGGCAGACTATACAATACACCAGTCATCCTGGCTAATGTTTATGCGCCACCGCCACACTTAGATGACAACTAATTTTTCATAAGGTCTTACACAAGGATATGAATTGTCCTAATCACCTACCCCAGACAGTAGCTTGCCCAAAACCGTGGCCACATCCAATGCAGCTCTTGCAATCCCTTTATTTTTCAGTGCAAATGGGATATCTGATGAGTGGCACTTTCAGAGTCCTACATCTAAAAGCTATTTCTTTTTCTCACCCGTTCACGGGACATACTCACACGTAGATTATTTCTTTTTGGACAAGAAGCTTCTTCTATTAATGAGTAAGTGTGAATAATGGGTAACTCAGGGGATAAATAATATCATACAGTGCACAACTCAGCAAAATTTTACATCACAAGACTCGAACAATTAACAAATGATATTCTAAAGCTAGATGCAACACTTGCTCTTCCCTCATCCAACGGTTTATTTAAACAAGGACTCGCTCTACAAACTGAGTTTAACCTCGTATCAACCAGACATACTGAAAACCTCATTAATAAAACTCAGAGTAAGACATATGAATTTGGTGAAAAGACTGGGTAAGTATCCCTTTATGCTGATGAAATGCTTTTATATTTATCTGACCCCTTAACTAGGCTGCCAAACACACTAGGTCTACTAGATGATGATACTTCATTACTTCAGCAAAATGTCAGGATACAAAGTTAATTTAAAAAGAGTGAGATCATGCTGGTGAATACTGCTGGAGTGACGTTGATTGTGTTAATTAGTGTAATAAGTACACACAAATTTAAGCAGTTAGGAATCTGGGTCACACATGACTATAAAGCTAATTTCCCACCACTGCTTCTTTGCCAGCAAGTTTTGGAACATTGGAGCTTACTACCTGTATGATTGGGAGGAAGAATCAGTACAATCAAAATGAAAGTGCTGCCCAAATGTTTATACGCATTTCAATGTGTTCCTTAACCTGACTCTCGCCAGATGCATTTCGTTCCGCCTAGCTCCGCCTAGCTCCACTCACATCCATCTGGGATCGCTCCCGTTGGGAGGGATTTCGGCACCAGATTTTATGGTCGAGCCAATCAGGACCGCCGGGCGGGAGTTTCATAGATGTGACGTAGCGGAGAAGCGACTGTTTTGATTCAGACAACAATGGCGGCTCGCATCGAGGAAGCAAGCGCCAACATTGATTCTGCTATTTCATCCATGTTGTCCAATCTACCCAATATTTTTTCGCTAAAAGAACGTCGCTCTCATCAACGTCACAGGTTGGTTTCGATGTGAGTGGTTGAAGTAGCACGTCAATAAAGATGACAGACAAGTGGTTTATCCAATCATATGCAAGGATTTTTGATAAGGCCCAGCCTTCTGAAACACATCTCCAATGGAGCGATCCCAGATGGATGAGTGAAGCTAGGCGGAATGAAATTCATCTGGTGAGAGTCAGGTTATGTGTTCCTATCTTTTTAACAAATCGTTTTTTTTCTCCACTGACAAACTGATATCTGGATCCATTTGGAACAAGAACATGTTACAGCAGCACCATCAACATGGCAAACTATCTCTTCCTAACTTTCAATTTTATTATTGGGCTGCTCACATAAGGATTATGTTATATTGGAAGGAGTTTCCATCCCATGATACTGCCTCCAAATTGGAAAACGTATCTTGTCGCCCCACTTCCTCATATGCTCTGCTTTGCTCAAAAACTCTTCATCTGAACCTATATTCACGTATACTCCAAATCCGATCGTGAAGCATTCCTTTAATATCTGGACACAGTTCAGACGATTCTTTTCACTCAATGATTTATGGTCCTATTTACACCAACAATTATAGATGATGCTTTTGATGTTTGGGTTAGAAGAGGGGTCACCACAATAAGAGATCTATTTATTGCTAAAGTTTAATAATCCCTGCTCCCATTTTTTTTTTTTTTATTTATTTTTGCAACTCCATAGTTTTTTATCAGCATCCTCCACCCATTTCCCGTCACAACAACCCAGCTCTCCTTTAAATTCCATTTTGAAACTTAATCCACGTACCATAAGTATAGACCCTTTGGGATAGTTTATTCCTTATTAATCTCACATAATTTGGAGCCCTCGATTTTGTTAAGGAGTCGGTGGAAGGAAGATTTGGGGACACAGTTCCTTGATGACATTTGGAAGAAAGCTTTAGATAGGATACATTCCTCTTCAATTTGCTAACGACATTCAGTGGTCCAGTTCAAGGTTTTTCATCGTCTTCACTGGTCTAAAGTAAAGTTAGCTAAATTCACACCTCTGCTACTACTGCAATATTCGGAGTCGCTCCACAAGGTAGACATCTTAGTTGCCAGGTAAAACATATAGCTTTTGCATCTCTTTTAGCTAGACGACTTATACTGCTTAAATGGAAGGAAACATTTCCTCCAGCCTTTAAGCTATAGATTGTATACCTCATACATCATTTGACATTGGAGAAAATTTGCAATTGTACAAGAGGCTGTACTCAGGGGTGCTTTTCTTTCTTAACCTAACCATCCCTCCCTGACCTCCTCAGGCAGACTTTGTTGCTCTTTAAACTACTTGCCTGACTTTAACCTATGCTGCTGTAATAATTACTACAGCCACTAGATGTCTTTGCCTTAAAAAGAAATATAATTTTGAGTCGTAATAAGCTGCCTTCACAGTCAACCTGCATGGTGGTTTTTCAATAAGAAAGTTGTGTTTACGTCTTGAAGGAATTATTGGGCCTGAAGTTAAGATCAGTTGGAAACACACACACATTGAGTCTGCACCACTGGTGATTAATAATACCTGGGAACTGATAGGCAGGGCCAGCGGGGGGAACTCAACTGTGCACAGCCAGTGGGCTGCATAACCGATTTTGAACCCTGTCAGGCTAGCAATTCTCAGTGGACTACAGGAAGCCATCTTTGGGTTCAGAGTCCAGATCCATAATACATCCATGGTATACATTAAGAACAATATATGTAGAATGTAGAATCAGATTTTTCCTTTAATTGTTTGTCTCCCATCTGTCAATGTCTCTGTCTCAGTGTCTTACCATCGAGGGAAAACTGCAGTTAAAAACAATGATGGAGAGAAGAGACACTCCTACCCTGGTAACACACACGCATACCATACACATGTAGAATCTTAAGCCAACCAGGCAGTTGGCTCAATGCTCTTCCAGCAGACATTCTATTGGTTTAAATCTGGACGCTCTTCCTGTTTGTTGTCAAATCAGCTCTGGAGCGACTGGCAGTCAGTGACAGCAGAGAGCCTTCATCCAACAGGAACAGTGGCTACAACTTCTGACACCCCTCTTCTTCCATCACCATCATCATCACCATCACCATCATCATCATCATCATCATCATCATCACCATCACCATCATCACCATCACCATCATCATCATCATCACCATCACCATCATCATCCTCACCATCACCATCACCATCATCACCATCATCACCATCACCATCACCATCATCATCATCATCACCATCACCATCATCATCACCATCACCATCATCATCACCATCACCATCACCATCATCATCACCATCACCATCATCATCATCATCATCATCACCATCACCATCATCATCATCATCATCATCATCACCATCACCATCACCATCATCACCATCATCCTCATCACCATCCTCATCTATATGTGGGCTGAATTTATTATTATTATTATTATTATTATTATTTCTAGATTGTATCTTTGTGAAGGAATATCACTCCGGTTTGTCGGGGAATTACTAAGAAATTCAAGACCACATAAAAGTGATAATTCATCTCTTGATATACCTGCATTTGATGTATCAGATTCTTAAAAGTTCAGTCAGTATTAACAACCATCAATGTACAGTATCATATTTAAGATACATTGTCCATCCCTTTTTATAAACGAGAATTGAAAATGACACCAAAACAACTTAGACAGTATCATTCTGACTAAAGTTATGTTGAGATATTTTAATGGAACCTGGAATATTTTGGGAAGCGCATTTTATTTGTCATTGTATACTGCACTCTTACATTACATTACATTACATTACATCACATTATAACAACCACTGGGCTCAGTGACAACACGCAGCATCTCAAAAAATATTGAAGGTTGATGGCAGTTTTGAGCTCCATCCAGGTGACTATTTGATATATGGCTGTCTAGCTAGCTTGTTTGCTAACAAGTGCCGACAATGTGAATTAGACAGCTGTGAAGATGTTAGAAGATGTATTTTTCCCTTTTAGCTAGGCAAGCAGCGCTCCCCATCCTTTAGTCTTTGTGCTTAGCAGAGCTATATGCATTCAGAACTCATCTCTGTACTGGACATACAATAATAAAACTGAGAAAACTCTTTCAACATAGTGATGAAAGTAGTAGTTTCCAAAATGTTCCTTCAGTTAAACATTCATGAAAAGTTTGAGAACATTGATTAAGTAACATCTGATTCACTGACATTGTAACATGAATAAATGAGTAGCAGTGAATTTCTCTCGCTGGCAGTTTGTAATTTTGGATTAATATTGTGAACTTTTTATTTTCAGTAAAATGTACCTAAGTTGTGTTTGACCTGGTTTGTTGTTTCTGAATGGAAAATGTTGCAGATTTTGGAGAACACAGAAAGACAGAGAGGAGGAAGAGGAGGAGAGAGTAAGAGATGAAGGTGGTTACTAAGTGCAGATATGTGGTTTCCTCTGCCGTTGACACCAACTTCCTGTTTGTGTTATTTCTGTCATAACCTCTATATCTTTCCCCCTCTCCCCCGGTCTCCTTCTATCTTTCTCTTCCTTGTTGTTTTCTCATGTTTCTTCTATTCCCTCCTCTTTCTTTTAATCATCTCTTGTCTTGCCTTTTGTCTACTTCTGTTCTTTTCTTCCTCCCACTTTCTCTCTTTGTTCTCCTTCAGAGTCAGACTTGTGGTTCATGTTCATTTATCTGTTCATCATCACACAATATAATCTAATCAATTTGATTCTAATTTTAATTGATAAACTTAATTAAAATTGTATATCCTAAATGTGCTATCATATCCATGCCAGTGGCTGACCAGTGTTTGCTTACAGTGTTAACCTCGGTATCATATTATCTCATACATTACCAGGATGGATCAATTACATGTTACTGTATATATACATAATTATAGAAAAGCATATTCATAAAAAGTGATGCAGTTTTCTACTTTTTATTTTATTTTTATAATTTAAAGACATAATTAATTAATTTCTGCTGTTGCCACTAGTTAACATCACTATGCCTCTTGCCCCGAAGTGGGGGGAAAAAATGTGGGGTCGGGGTAAACTGGGCACTCTAGAGGTAAACTGCCACTGTTAATACTGATATTTAAATGACACAAAATCAAACTATTTTTAGATCACTTTAGACTTAGACCAGTTTAACAAAGGCAAAAATGTATTCTTTAAAGTAAAATTATATGTTTGTGTGCACTTGTTAAACATGCTAAACTAACAATTTCATTAAAGATTCAACTGTTAGCTACACAGCGAATCTGTGTCTAAATGTGCTTTTGTGAACGCAACTTTTGTGTGTGAGTGAGTGAGTGAGTGAGTGTGTGAGTGAGTGAGTGAGTGAGTGTGTGTGTGTGTGTGTGTGTGTGTGTGATGGGAAATGAAAATAAGGGACGCCCACCACTGCTCCTTGGGGCCATGACCACCAGGGGCCTGACTCCTGTGGGACGAGGTACCTGCAGCAGTGGTATGTTTTATTTTGTGCCAGTGTTTTTAGTAAAGGGGAGATCAAGAAAGCAATAAGTCATACTTAAAGCTTGAAATGGTTTATCAGGGCTCCAGACTGCGACCAAAAAATTTGAGACAGTGCGACTAAATTTTACATTTAGTCGCGCATGTGCAATCAGTGAATTTGCCGGTGCTTTTTTTTTTTTTTTTACACTGGTATTGTGGAAAGGGGGGGAATGGCAGGCCAATCAGAGCACTGAGGCCAATGTGTGTCAGGGGCAGGGAATAGGAAATGGCACTCTAAGTGGCTAATGTGTGGAGGGGGCGGGTCCTAAAGTTGTTCGAGTGCGGAAGGAGAAAGTTTCACTTTCAGCGAACAATGGCGAAACGAACTCACCAGATACGTGTTTGCCGCGTTACAGCTCGGCCACGGCAGCAGAGCTGATGGTTTCACTCTAGTCTACGTGTTAACTTCTACCATGTCGCTGCGCTGCGTACCTGCTCTGTCCAGCTCCGGCAGTCCGGAGCCCTCTGGAGCAGATACGCAGGACTTTTATTTTGGCGGATGCGGGAGCACGACGCAGCAAATCAGCCGAATTCAGCACATAGCAGACAGGAAGTCACGCACCAAAACAACAGTATAACATCCGGTTACTTTTCAAAATAAAACACTCAGTGTTGACGCCAGCACACAAATCTATAAAAGAGACAAATACAAGCTCTTCTACTGAACCTTCGGTCGGGAACACTTCCATTGCCAAGGAAGAACTACCCTTTAATACATATAAAGGCCAACTCGACCTGCAAATAAAGAATGACGTCAACATATAATAATTTCTTAATTATGATATTAAATAAAAAATACACGAAATATACATACATATATATATATATATATATATATATATATATATATATATATATATATATATATATATATATACATATATATGTATATATATATGTATATTTATATATACATATATTTATATATATATATGATGTCAATGTGCACCCCTAAATTTCGTGAATGTGCTCCTAAAATTTTCAGTTAGGGGCCACTGTGCTCCTAGTAAAAAAACTTAGTCTGGAGCCCTGTTTATAACGAATAAACACATTCTCTTATAAAGTGCAGTTAATTAAATCTTAAATGATATCTGTGTGGAGTGTGCAACAAATCTGTTTTAATAAACCTACAGGGCTGATCACCCTGCAGGGGGCTGCTTATTTTACCTATTGGCTCGACTTACCCCGTTTCCCCTACAGGTGTTTTTCCACTAGCAAAGTCAAACCGAGCTGCGGCAATTTGCTATCCGTCACTAGTTTACTGAGACGGGTTGAGCCGAGGTGCCCTCACAATGGACCTGCTCTGGAGAAGGGCCAAGCTGGGCCCATCCTGCCTCCAAGCGGGCTGCAGTGATGTCTCGTGACTGCAGCCAACCTGTAACAAGTGTTACAAGTGTAGGTGCGTAAATAACACACAGAGTCGGGCCGTGTCTCTTATTAACGTGTATTCACCGGCTGCGCACATAACAGGACTGAAGCATGTTACTCAAGTGAGTACTAACATCCAAGCCGCCGGGGGGCGCTGTTGGCTGCATAACACCACCCCACAACATCGCCCTTTCTTTAGCAGAATACAGCCCCGAATAACAGCATCAAAATAGTGCCATGGAAATAGTCTATCAGGAAGAGATAGAAATTCAATATGAACCAGAACTTTGCAGAAGAGTAAAATAATAACATACAGAACATTTTAAGTGAACATCACATTTTCTGTTTCTTATCTCCTTTTTTTTTTTTTTTTTTTTTCGTTGACAATTAACACTGTCCTGCATGTAAGGCCCCCCACACACCGGGTCCGACGTCAGACGTCTGAAGTGTTAGGAAGGAGTCGGACGAGTTAGGGAGCTATTCTGTTCGGTGTGTTCAGTGTTGTCGGAGCTGCGCGGAAGCGCGAGGACGGCGTCTGATCCGACTGAACATGTTCAGTCGGACGTCTGAGTTAGGAAGCCGTCGGATACTCTGATTGGTTGTTAGCTAGCTGTTCGGCGACCATTCTGATTGGCGGTGTGCCAGCGAATCAGCGCGGCGTGTGGGAGGGGCGGCGGAAGTGACGACGGTGAACAAACCACATAAACAGAGACGGCACAGAGTTACAAACAACACTTCGCTGTTCGTTATTTTGGGGATAAACCAACGTATGTTTGGAAGCCATGGCTGTGTGGACCGAGGACTTTGAGGAGCAGCTGGCTGCCCTGGTGGAAGAGAGACCACCGTAATACGACATCACGCAAGTAATGCCGAGCTAATGCTGTGTGTGCTTTGTTTTGATAAGCTACGGTCCGCACTCCGCGCCGTCATTTCCTGTTTTCATGTTTTGGGTGACTGGCACGAGACTAGCGCCACCCGATGTTTAGGAGACTTATTGCATCTCACGCAGGCGCAGAACGTATACGCTGCTGTGTAGCCGGGGCGGTGTGTTTCAGTGCAACTTTTCTTCCTAACGGATACGACGGAGTGGTCGGAGAAGGAAGTCGGATAAGGAAGACGTCGGACCCGGTGTGTGGGGGGCCTAAGGGTGTGTGTCAGTCCCACCTCAGTGTATGACCTAGAGGTCAAGTCTGTCTGGAGGCTTAATATGCCTTCCGCTCCGGGAGAAGGCCCAGACCTGTAACTCATGGCGTGGCGAGGTCACAGCCTGTGGGGTAGATGGCGGCGACCTCTGGGCTGACGACCTCGAAGACGTTGCAGGGCTGCTGACGGTTTCCTCCGCGCTGCCCCCATCCACATGGCCCCCTCAGGCTGCTCAGGTGGCCGTTCGGTGTGAGCTGATGGCTGTGGAGGTGCAACCTCCGCCGGTCGGAGATCAACCCTGTTGCGACGATAGGCGTTTCCCTCCACATTGATGAGATAGGACCGTGGCCCCACCTGTTGCAGGCACACACCTCTCCTCCATTGGCCCGTCCTGTCACCTGGAAGTGGTTTCATCCTGATGGGCTGGCCCACGTTCAGCTCTGGAAGATCCCTTGCAGATCTGTCATACATCAGCTTTACAGCCCGATGCTTCATTCTCAGCTTGTCAGTGACCCCAGCAGCTGGTCAGCCACAGGGAGAAGAGTTCTCAGTCTCCGTGACATCAGCCGCTGTGCTGGGCTGCAGTGCATGCCCTCGGTGGGCGTGTTCCTCCAGTGAAAAAAAGCTTTCCAGGGGTCCTCGTCGCCACGGTTAGCTTTCGGGATGATGACACGCTGCCTCCTATAAAGCACACCGTCCTGTGCACTTATTTCATCTCTGATGGCCCTATATTCTCTGATGGCCCTAGGGCTCTCCTCTTTGTGTCCAGGCCATCCCCCCCAGCACAACTGACTTGAGTGTTTGAAGACACACATCCTCTTCTGTGTGCCGTCGAATCTGTGCGAGGCGTTGGTTGGTGACGTTTAGGTAGTCTGCTTGTTGAATGGCTGCCGCGTCATACTGCTCCTGCTGCATGCTGCAGACCATGTCACGTCTGTACTGAGAGTCTGTTCTCTGTGGCGGGGTGGTGGCCCTGCTGAGTGTGTCACTGATATCTGGGCCTAGCTTATACACCACCGTGAGGCAGTAGTTCTGCAGTGTGAGGAGCATGCTTTGAAGGTGCTTTGGTGCACTGAGAAGGGGCTTAGTGACGATTCACACTAGCGGGCGGTGATCGGTCTCTACAGTCACATCACCCCTCCCATATAAGTAGTGGTGGAAGCGTTGACAAGCGATACGATGCTCAGGCACTCCCTCTTGATCTGCGCGTAGTTCTGCTCCGTCTGGTTCAGCGCGTGGGAGGCAAACGCGACCGGCTGTCCATCTTGAAGCAGACAACAGCCCAAACCCGTCTGACTGGAGTCGCTCTGTATGGTGACGGGCTTGCTGACATCATAGTAGCGCAGAACCGGTACTGCCGTGACCAGCGCCTTGATTTCCTTCATAGCCGCATCATGTTTGGGCAGCCAGTGCCACGGCACCTCTTTGTCCAGCAGCCTTCTCAGTGGTTCACACACTTCTGACAAGTGGGGCATGAACCTTGACAAATAGTTAACAAAGCCGACACACCGCTGAACGCCTTTAACATCCGTGGGGTTTGGCATGTCCTGGACCGCCCTGACCTTCTCGGGGTCAGCCTTGAGGCCCTCAGCTGACAGGATGTGGCCGTGGAAGCAGACCTCCCTCGCTCGAAATTGGAGCTTTTTTATGCTCAGCCTCAACTAAACTTCCCTGCATCTGTCCATCAGAGCCAAAAGGTTTGCGTCGTGGTCGCGGACAGCATCCTCCTCCTTGTCCCCACAGCAGACTATGAGGATGTCATCAGCTATGGGCTCGATCCCTCTCAAGCCGGTCAGCAGCTCATGTTGCTTCCTCTGATACAGCTCCGGTGCAACTGACACGCCAAAGGGGAGCTTCAGCCACCGCTTTCTACCCCACGGCATCCAGAATGTCGTCATCAGGCTGCTCTCCTCATGTAGGCGGCACTGCAAGAATGCGTCACACGCATCCACCAGGGTGAAGATACGTGCCTTCGGCAGCTTGTATAGCACGTCATCTAAAGTGGGCAATGGGTAATGGGACCTTTTCAGGGCACGGTTAAGGGGCTTAGGGTGGATGCAAAGTCTTAACTTGTCCGGTTTCTTCACTATGACCAAATTGCTAATCCAGTCTGTAGGCTGCGTGACTGTGGTTAGGTGCCCATCCTTTTCATATTGGTCCAGCTGTGCCTTAACAGCCACCTTGAGGGCCACCGGAACATTCCTTGGTGCACTCTGGACGGGCGCCACAGTTCTGTCCAACTCAAAGTGAAGATCGCCGGGCAGCGACTCAACTGGGCCGGTGAACACGTCATTTTAGGTGTTAATGAGACGGTCTTTGGTTAGCTCACCTGTCTTGCAGTGTTCCACTTTGTTCAGCTCATGGGGGATGGTGAAACGTATCAGGCCAAGTCTCTCGCATGTCTCCCCTGAAAGGGCTTCTGCTTGGTGCGCACAATCTCAAAGTCCAGTTTATGTTCCCTGCCTCTGATGACACATTGTGTGCTGTAAACACCCATTGAGCTCATCCACTCATTGTTGTAGAGCCTCAGTCTGGTGAGACTTTTCTTAAGAGGTGACCTTGGTGCCAGTCTAATGTTGTCTTTAATGCTCATCACATTGCAGGTGGCTCCACAGTCAAGCTGGCAGTGTGCAGTGGTAGGTTTACAAACCACTTCTTCCCTTCAGTGTTCACTGCCCCCACACTCTCAGCTGTGTACACATCTCTCTCATTGTGGTCGCTGTCCTCCGGGTCCAGTAGCAGTGGGTCATCCACAGCATTCAACTGACGTGCTTGTTGGCCTCTTTTCATGCAAACCTTGGCAAAGTGATAAGCTAAAATCCATGTCACTCAGCAGCTCTGTGCCTGGAGAGTGCATCAATATGGCATATGGACAGCGACCAGGATGGAAACCTACCAGCAGGCCATCCGAGTCCACCAACACAGCCACAAAGAGGCACAGGTGAATGCAAATACTGTGGCACACTGCACAGATGGGGGCGAGACTTATGCCCCGCGTTTGGAAAGTCATATCACCTGTGTGGCACTGCTAATTGTCCAGCACCTCCGCTGCACGGCCAATGTCAATAACCCCTTCCAACTTGAGGTCCTTCTTTCTCAGCATGCGTCGTCTTGCGCCCTCATCAGATATTCCAAGCACAAGCCTGTCCCTAATGAGCTCATCTCTTATAGCACCATATTCACATGTGGCAGCTTTCTCCCTCAGTCTCGTGACGAAAGCATCCACAGGTTCTCCTTCCTCTTGTTTAAGGTTGCCAAAAACATACCTCTCAAAAATGACGTTTCTGGTGGGCGTGAAATATTGTCCCAGTTGGTTGAGTATCACCCCCGCGTCTTTCTGCTCTTCCGCTCTGAGTCCCAGATTGTGCTTGTAAACATGATGGCAGTCCTTCCCCATTAGCCTCCTGAGCGTTGCTGCCTGCACCGGCTTCTCTGCCTTGTTGAGCCCGGTCACAAGCAAGTAATCCTCAAACTCCGAACGAAAGTTAAGCCAGTTGCTGTGAAGATCCCCGGTCATCTTCATGGGCTCCGGAGGTGGAATGTTGGAAGCCATTGTCTCGACGCGATGCTAATGCTAGCAGGCTAACTGAAACTTATAACTAAGCCTATCAAAACAAACGTACGCCGTTCCAGCGACAGACGTCGTCACACTCACTCTGGGTTCCAGTGCAGCTTCTGACACCATGTTACAAGTGTAGGTGCATAAATAACACACAGAGTCGGGCCTTATTAACGTGTATTCACCGGCTGCGCACATAACAGGACTGAAGCATGTTACTCAAGTGAGTACTAACATATGAGCCGCCAGGGGGCGCTGTTGGCTGCATAACTCCACCCCACAACAACAAGCAGCCGTCTCCCCCTCAAATCGATACTCAACTCATATCTGTGCAGGAAACCTGAGAGAAAGACATTTTTAAAAGTCAGTGTTCAGCTCTCAGTACTTTTGTATCTTCTAACTGAATCTCTTTAGTTTCTCTCATCCTGTTGGTTCTTTCAAACATCTGCTGTGTTTTACTGTTTCATCGTGTTCGCTCTCAGCTGTTTCAGGAGTCTTGTTTAGTTACTGCTGCTGAAAACAGAATGTTTCCTGTGATGATGCTTCATAATAGAAGTTTTTAAATGACTAAATAACAGAGGGCTTTTACTGAGAAGGAAATATAGCAAATGAAACTTGTTTGTAACTGAATAGCAGAGCCACTTTGTTAGCGGGATTCTTTGACAGTACTGCAGGGATTTAGACAAGTGCATCATTGGTTTAAGACACACCTGCAAGCAGGTAGACCAGTTGTGGTGGAAATGCAAAACCCTGCTGCGACGAGTCAAACCGAGTAGAGCCAGGCTACCAGATGTATATGGAAAAATGCTATACATGATGCTAATGTTATTGCATAGCAAGCTTCATTACAGCCTAACATTAGATAGAAGGGTACATAAATATGAACAACATTGCTCATTTGTGACAATAATATAGCAATAAAAATCATAATTAGGTAGCAAATGATGTTTCACTTTCCTCTCTACAGCCGAAACACATTCATACATGGACCATCGTGTCAACACCTGCTGTCGCTCACTTCCACCGCCACGTTGTGACTTTTCCATATTGCCCTCTATCTATCTATCTATCTATCTATCTATCTATCTATCTATCTATCTATCTATCTATCTATCTATCTATCTATCTATCTATCTATCTATCCATCTATCCATCCATCCATCCATCCATCCATCCATCCATCCATCCATCCATCCATCCATCCATCCATCCAGCCATCTATCTATCTATCTATGCCTATTTCTATCACACACACACACAGAGAGAGAGAGAGAGAGAGAGAGAGAGAGAGAGAGAGAGAGAGAGAGAGAGGGAGAGAGAGAGCCCTGTGTGTAGCCTACAGCACAGAGTCACATTTCACAGTGTGTTTGCATGTGTCCATCTGCGTATGAGTGGGTGTATTGTGCCTCGTCCTCCCATGGTCAGGTCACGGTATGAGATGATAATCTGGCCTCATTGCAAATGTCCTATCCAGAGAAACAATGACAGATGACTGCAGATTACAGCTGCAGATTATCCAGCGGGGATTGACACAGGAGGCAGAAATGGGTGGAGAGGAGGAAAAGAAAGAGAGAAATATGAAGGAGTGTGTGACATATACAGACAGATGAAGACATGCTAAAAGATAAATGAAAAACAGACAGAAGAAGGGGCAGGTTTGGCAGGATAGACGGTCCATCAATTTACGAGGACATTTTAAATCAACGATATGTTACATTTATGTCGCAGTACATATTTTGCAGTTTCTACTACTACCTTAGAATAACAGGAATGTTATTGTGCTCATGAGAATACCAATGCTGAAAAATTATGATTATTCTCACATCCAATTATTATCTGTGTATCATCAGAGAGTTCGATTGAAGTATGATCCTCGAGCCGCAAAAACACTAGCAATGAAAATCCAAAATATCAAAAATTTAATTCACGATAAGCTTTGAGCCATCTGGCCCAGTGAAACCAACCCAAACACAGACACAAATTCAACACAAGGCTCCCCACATGACAGTCCACTGAGTGCCCCCTGCCCTGCCCCCGGCCTGCCCCCCCGCCCTGCCCCCCGGCCTGCCCCCCGGCCCTGCCCCCCTGCCCTGCCCCCTGCCCTGCCCCCCGGCCCTGCCCCCCTGCCCTGCCGCTGCTGATAGAGCACCAGCTCAGATGGCTGCTCTGGCAGGTCAAAATAAAAAGGGAGGTTCTGGGATTACCATTTTAACGGTCACTATTTTTTACAGTCGAAGGGCACTGAGTAAATGAAACGGTAACTTCAATTAGGCCTGCATGAACATTAAGCCCAATAAGATGGTTTTTATTGCAGCGATGACTAAGCAACTCTACGCAGCTGTATGAGACAAACCTGTAAATAATGAGGCAGCAACAACAGAGTAACTCAGGAGATAGTGCAGGATACAGTCTGCGGTAAATAATGCCCTCTGCAGTTTGTGAGATCTGCTGAAGACGAACAGGAAGTGAATACTGTAACCTTCTGTTAACACTGGAGCACTGGATCTGTTACATATCTGCTATTATTTGAAATGAATAAAAAGTGAATTAGACCCATGTTTTATTAATTACGTTGCGACGTCCAGCCATGCAGACCTGATTGTGTTTGAATGAATTCTCCTCCACTCTCACAGGATCCAGCTCTTTATCTCTATGAGGCCCAGAAAGAGCAAATGAAGTTCAACTGACACATAATGAAAATACAGTGACTGTCCAGCTTACTTGTAATGGAAGTCCATGGTATTGATTATTGATTAGCAGTCAGACAAAGATGAACCAATGTGTTTTGACTTAAGTCTTCATCAGGAACCAAATGTCCATTTTAGTCAGACTGCCGATCAATACCATGAACATCCATTACAAGCAAGCCACACCGTGCCTGTCTTTTCATTTTACTCACCAGATGTTTTGCTCTTATTATACTTGGTTACTGTTCCAGACTCATTGCATCCATTTCAGTTATGGCTACTGAAACTGTTGGGCACCGTCGTTGCATCCTGAGATTTGTGCCACCCAGGACGACTGTGATTGGTTTAACACCTTGAGCCACCCTCATGTGAGTGCAACCCATCTCTTGCTCGAGAGAAGCATCAAACAGCACAGGTAAGAAGTTTAGTTTCTGAAGTAACACACTGTCACACTTGAATTTTGGATTTCACTGTCAGACACAAAAGTTACAGATGTGCTCTGCGATATGAAACTGGTGCTTGGACTCATTTACTCATACGATGCTACCACACAGACTATATCCAACATGTGTGAACACGTCTGACACTGACAATCTCCTGCTGTGTGCTTCATATAAGTTCATATGTGAAAGGAGCTTAAGTCAATAATGAAAGGAGTCAAAGACAACAGCGTGAGAGATTAGAGTAAAATATAACTGACAATGCAAGACTGATGAGAAAGCAGGCAAATCAAGTATCTGATGATGAGTACATAGTGTGAGAAACAGAAACATCTGATAGAGAGTGATGGACAGAGAGCTTAAATACTTGTTTCTCTGAGCACATTGAAGCAGTCATTACATAAATGAACAAAGCATTCAGAGTACACCAAGCACAGGCAGTCACACATGAATCTGGATTAATGTTCGTCACTTCAGTGAATCAGTCAGCAAGCAGCTATACAAATGTGTGCTGCAGTTCTAGTAGCATAATGTTCAATATGTACACGGCTCTGTGTATACATCAGGTCAGTTCAAAATGTGTATTCCTAACAGATTTTTAATTAATTAAATTATCACTGAATAACTAAAGCACGTGGACCGGGTGCCTCCGGGGGTCTGGGCCCCTGGGCTGTCGTCTGGTTTGGGTGAGGGTGAGGGTTGCAGCAGGGAGATGCCACTACTGCTGACAGCACTTGTGAAGTCAGCATGACGGATGTCTCTTTCTCCTCACCTGCTGCTTCCTGTCTGACAGGATGTTGGAGATCCATCGGAGGAAGGAGGCATGCTGATCTCAGTGAGTGTTTTTCAGTCCCGATCCCGGGGGCCAAACCCTGCATGCTGCCTTGCTCCAACAAGGAAACATCAACACAGATGAACTGGTCATTAACAGGCTTCAGCAGAGCTTAATGACAAGCTGGTAAGGTGTGTCCAGAGGTGCAGCTATCATTGCCATCAATGCTTTTGAAAACGTATGTATGTCTGTCCAACTTTTGTTGTCTTTTGTTGCCATTACAGTCAGTAACCTTTAGAACAGTCTTGTTATATTTAGAATTTGTGTAATGCTGCTGCAACATCCTAACTTTCCCTCAGGAGTCATTACAGTGAATGTAATCTAAGTTAATGTATTGTGAATATAGACCACTGCTGGATGAATGGGGATTGTATTAATCTGTTAGCAACTAGCCTCTATTTTGTGCCTCTGCTCGATAATTAACAGAGTGTATGTCACGATCCTGGGTTTTATTGTTTTATTTCTAGTTCTATTTTGAAACCATGCCCTTGTGTGTCTCTCCTGTGTGTTTTTCCCTTCATTACGTCACCTGTCCTTTTCCCCTCCTCACTCGCCTCACCTGTTCCTCTTCCTCTCGTCAGTGTGTCTGTGGATGTAGTCTTTGTTCTCCCTCATGTGTTTGTCAGTTCGTTCTGTGATGTACCCTGTGATTCCGGCAGCCTCTGTCCATGATGGTCTCTAGTGTTTCTCCCATTGGTTGTCCGGATTTGGATTCCTTGATTTTTGTATTTGATAGGAACTTTGCTTTTCTGTTGCACTTTAAGCTTTTTAATTGCTACTTTGTTTTTTGGTCCTTGTGACTCATTTTTAGTTTGTCTAGTTCTCTTGTTTTTTGTAGTTTCAGCTTTGTGTAATTAAAGCTTGCTTTTTGTTTCCCCTATCCTGCATCCTGTGTGTGTCTGCATTTGGGTCCTCATCAAGTTTCCCCCTTAAGTGGAACAGTTCAATGATCTAGGTATTTTAGAATGAATATCCCTGAGGACTGATGCAGCTGCAGCTCCAAATCTCAAGCAAACCATAGAAAAACATCTGAACATTACCTCTGCTAACTTTTATGCTAATAAAGTGAATTAGAACAAAATGACAGAGGTTTTAGTACAGAATCGTCAGGCAGAATCTCCAAATCTGAAATTTCTCAGGTACCAAACTATATATTTCACTTATATGTCAACATAGTTCCTCAAAAAATTGTCCAATTGGGCTCCGCTCAGGCTTCACGGGTTAAAAGCATGGAGTGCAGTGAAAGTAGGTGGCGGTCTGTTTTGATGCTGGTTTTCATTTTTTCTCTCTCTCCTGGTAAGCTCCTCATTCAGTGTCAGATCCATTGTCCTCTAAGCCCCTTCTGCTGCTCTATTACCTCTCTCACCACACACACACACACAGAGGGAGAAGAGCTGTCATAGAGGATGGGAGGGACAGAGAAAATGTATACATATAGGGACAGAGAGAGGGGGGGGTCATGAGATGGGATGGAGGGAGGAGAGAAGAAAAACTGAGGTGGAAGAAAAGAGGATAATGCCATTAAATGAATGTGATGGTTCCCACACTCAAATCTACCTTCTTAGCTCATTATGCTGTGTGTCAGGAAGAAAGCACTTTCATTATATATCATTTTGGCAGTAGATATAAAGTGGGAGGAGCACAGGGCTGAATTTGCTTGCACGAAGATCAACTTGTTGGTTTTATTTGTTAATTTTCACATGTTTACGTCCATAGTTAGATTCCTTGGGATGCAGACTTGCAGCAGGACAGAGCTTCTCTGACACTGACAACACACTGAGGTGTTTTCATGGAAGTTCATCAACTCTCCTGTTGAATAACCAGTTAACCCACGGGGTTGTATGTCCACGGGTCAAATCTCTTGCCTGCCCAGCCACTGTTAACTGCCACATCATCTTCTTGCATTTCCAATGCATAAATTCCAACCCCAACACCAGAATACATTTTGGCAATGTACATTTCCTCAAACCAGACATGTTGTTCTTTTATGTCTTTATGTACTGGTGTAAATGGTTTAAAGAGCTGGTATAGTTATCAATCCCCAATCTGGTTCAATACCTAAACAGGTACCCTCCAGAATAAACAGGACGAGAGGCTGATGACTCACAAGAAACAAGTTATTCAAAGAATTCTAGATTGTAAAAAAGCACTAGTAAAATGAGGGCCTAAAGCTACACAATAGTAATATTAAAACAATGAGTTGTGCAATTAGCTAGGCACTGTCGCCACAACAGTAACACTGAATAACCACCAGGACCAAAAGCAACGCTTTTTACATGCATTGTGTGTAATCAATTTATGGAAATGAATGACTGTACATCACTCGTCACTGCCCACAAGCAAACACAGAGCTCAGCTCAGCAGGGAGCAAAATACTGACTTCCTCCCAGAAGCATAGCAGAGCGCCAGACACCAGCTGCTTTGAGAGATCTTCTATGTTCAAGCTGCAGGGCCAACTGCCACTTCCAGTGAGCCACACACAATGTATAACTTGCACCTGACAGAAAACAGAACCACTACATTTCTGTATGACTAAGGACCTTGGTGTCCTTGGGTTGTGAACACCAACCAGATTTGGAAGAACCACAGAACAACATTTGAATATATGATTCCAGCATCATGGTTTGGGTTAAAAATAACCACATTACTTATGTAAATTTAGTTTGGAATGTAGCGACACTTTGTGTCTACTTGTTGATGGAGGTTCTCAGTCATCCAGGTCATGGTAAAGTTGCCGACAATACAACACTTTCCTACTCAAAGGTGTAATTTGTGAAATATAGCCAGAGTTAAAAGGTAGATCCAAAACACAGGGGGCAGCATATCAGCAGACTAACGACATATGCTGCCGATGCCTCGACACGATGTCCTGGATGATAGTCCTGTGCTTCTTTATCCGGTTGATCCCCCCCGTCCTCCTCCCTCTGAATCAAGGCTGAATAAAGAACTAATGCAGAGATGTCCCGGTCCTCCCAGTCCAGCTGACCGGATGGGATTTACATTGGACTGTACTGATAAGCATTTGGCTTTAACTGCTTAGCCTAAATTTACATATTATCATCTTAATGCACAACCACTATACAATAAGCGAGGCAAAGAGCGACAGTTTGTTTCCAACTGAAACGCACACATTATACACACTCCTAACTTTAGTGTTTATGTCAGATTATAGCTGGTGTGTAGTGGAGAAAAATGCATTCACCATCATGCACACACAGACATAGTGAAGCATTTTGGAAAGCTTTCATTTTAAAAAAAAAGTGACGTTTTTCTTTGGCAAAATGTGTTTCTAGAAAGAGGGCGAGGTGGGACAACAGAAAGGGATGGACAACTGAAGGAACTCAGAGGGGAGGGGAGGGGTGAGGAAGGGGATGGAGAGAGCAAGACACAAAACCTATAAGAAGAAAAATGAGATTGTAAAGAAGGGGAGGGAGGAGGGACACAACAGAGAGAGAAGGGGGGGAGAGGATTATTTACCGTTTAAACGAATAAATCTGTATTGTGTGAATCTGGCACAGAGAGGGAGGGGAGACAGAGAGAGAGAGGGGGGAGGTTCATAGCAGCAGTAAGCGACCAGCAGAGAGGAGCGAGAGGGACAAAAAGAATATATAACTCTTTATTTTAATTTAGTGTATTTTTTGGACAGTTTTTATTGTATAAGTATTTTTCAAGCCTGCTTAAAAATGCCTCGAGGGAAATGTGTAACCTGGAGCTGAAACAGACGGATACAGGTGGGTCAAAAAATGTGTGTGTGTGTGTGTGTGTGTGTGTGTGTGCTGTGTGTGTGTGTGTGTGTGTGTGTGTGTGTGTGTGCGTGCGTGTGCGTGTGTGTGTGTGTGTGTGTGTGTGTGGAACTTCATGGCGTTGTATCACCTGACCTGTTCACAGAGATTGCTGTCATATGGGAACATACTCACTTTATATATTTAGCAGCATGTTCTGCTGGCCGCTCTGTGATCTGGTGCAGAACATACAGTGTCTGCATTCAACCTACTTCCACCCACCTGAGGTGTGTGAGTGTGACAGTATGTATGTGAAATAATAGGCTTACGATCCACAGAGCTGACCTAATATATAATATATAGTAGACCTCAGCAAAGTTTACTTTTCATTTATAAAAGCACTGTTTTTAACACTTACATGGAGAACCAACATTTTTATTGAAATATGCCTTCATTATGTGCAGAATTGATATGGTTTAACATACTACATGGAACTTTTAACTGTATATCACACACTCTTAAATGCCTTTAACAGTTTTTATGGTGGAGTGCTGAGGATGAAGTGAGTCTGACAGCCTGAGGACAGAAGCAGCTCTGTGGTCTGCTGGTACGCCACTAAAACAAGTTTCCTTTGTTTTCTTCTGTCCACAGAGGCTGCCAGAATCAGCAACAGAAATCAAGTTCCTTGTTGCTGCTTTAAGATAAAATAACAACTTGAAGTAACTGGCTAAGATTAGAGATTGTCATCATGGCATCTTAACCCTAAAACCTAAAGTACAACTTGGATACGGGGAATGTGGACGGACAGTTAAAATGCCAAGTACTGGACCAGTGCTGTATGAGAATATGTAATCCTGAATAGTGTCATATTGATTGAATCCACAGCAGACTTGTTGTCACAGGATACTGTGTTGCATCAGGTCTGTAGGGATGGCAGATGTCAGCTGGGCCGGAGTGCGGTGGGGCAGAAGACGAGAAGAGAAGAGCATGCTGCTGCTCTTTTGGATTTTCACAGAAGGTGAGTCTTCACTGTGGTCACAGGGTTTTCATCAGTGGGACATTGAGGAGTGTCAGCAGGGTGGACTTCTTGTTCATGTTGTGTTCGTCCTACTCTTTTCAGCCAGGAGTTCTGGGACACTGTTTTTATCCTCTACAGACATGTTTTATTATATTTCAAAAGGTTTCTTTGAATACTGATTAGTGCCTGATATAATTTTCAAACAAAAGGTTTAACTACACACACACCTCAATCTCTTTCATTGTGTAATATGTTGTGTAATGTATTCTTCAATATGTTAATATTGCTCACCTTTAAGTTGAACTGCTGGACACAAGCTGCCTCCTGGTTCAGTGAAAAGTTCATTTTAGTGTTTGTGACCTGGAGGCTTCAGTCTTCCACGTGTCAGAGCAACCTGATGTAGAAATGGGTGTTTTGTGTGATTTGGTGGGCTACACAACTGCTGTTTCTGTGACAGTTTGTCAGATGTAGTGTAACATGACATGCTCGCTACAAACAAAACCTGACACGTCATTACAACGTTATCGCTGGAGAACATATTCCTTGATGTAAACATGAATGCTCAGGCATTTCTGCCATGTGCCAGTCAAAGTTTGCACAAGCTGCATGCAGTGACACACGACCAGCTGAACCTCTGCTGTAATGGGCTGACTTGGCACATTATTAAAAGCTAGCCAGCTGACAACTTTGCTAACGGCCAATAGCAAACCAGCTAACTTTACTGACTGTTCAACAGCAACAAGTCCAGCTCTGCGTCTGTCATCGGTGATATGCGGTCTTATTCAGCGAAGCTCTCTGCAACAACTGAAAGGCAGTCTGACAGTCTGACAGTCTGACAGTCTGACAGTCTGAGAGTCTGAGAGTCTGACAGTCTGAGAGTCTGACAGTCTGACAGTCTGAGAGTCTGACAGTCTGAGAGTCTGAGAGTCTGACAGTCTGAGAGTCTGACAGTCTGAGAGTCTGAGAGTCTGACAGTCTGAGAGTCTGACAGTCTGAGAGTCTGAGAGTCTGACAGTCTGAGAGTCTGACAGTCTGACAGTCTGAGAGTCTGAGAGTCTGACAGTCTGACAGTCTGAGAGTCTGACAGTCTGAGAGTCTGAGAGTCTGAGAGTCTGACAGTCTGACAGTCTGAGAGTCTGACAGTCTGACAGTCTGAGAGTCTGACAGTCTGACAGTCTGAGAGTCTGAGAGTCTGACAGTCTGACAGTCTGAGAGTCTGAGAGTCTGACAGTCTGAGAGTCTGACAGTCTGACAGTCTGAGAGTCTGAGAGTCTGACAGTCTGACAGTCTGAGAGTCTGACAGTCTGAGAGTCTGACAGTCTGACAGTCTGAGAGTCTGACAGTCTGAGAGTCTGAGAGTCTGACAGTCTGAGAGTCTGAGAGTCTGACAGTCTGAGAGTCTGACAGTCTGACAGTCTGAGAGTCTGACAGTCTGACAGTCTGAGAGTCTGAGAGTCTGACAGTCTGAGAGTCTGACAGTCTGAGAGTCTGAGAGTCTGAGAGTCTGACAGTCTGACAGTCTGAGAGTCTGAGAGTCTGACAGTCTGACAGTCTGACAGTCTGAGAGTCTGAGAGTCTGACAGTCTGACAGTCTGAGAGTCTGACAGTCTGACAGTCTGACAGTCTGAGAGTCTGACAGTCTGACAGTCTGACAGTCTGACAGTCTGAGAGTCTGACAGTCTGAGAGTCTGAGAGTCTGACAGTCTGACAGTCTGAGAGTCTGAGAGTCTGACAGTCTGACAGTCTGAGAGTCTGAGAGTCTGAGAGTCTGACAGTCTGACAGTCTGAGAGTCTGAGAGTCTGACAGTCTGACAGTCTGAGAGTCTGAGAGTCTGAGAGTCTGAGAGTCTGACAGTCTGACAGTCTGAGAGTCTGACAGTCTGACAGTCTGAGAGTCTGACAGTCTGAGAGTCTGACAGTCTGAGAGTCTGACAGTCTGACAGTCTGACAGTCTGAGAGTCTGACAGTCTGAGAGTCTGAGAGTCTGAGAGTCTGACAGTCTGACAGTCTGACAGTCTGAGAGTCTGACAGTCTGACAGTCTGACAGTCTGAGAGTCTGACAGTCTGACAGTCTGACAGTCTGACAGTCTGACAGTCTTGCCTCTTGCTGCGCTACTCTTTTTTTTCTCTTCTTAGTTTCTTCTTTGTCCACATCCTCTTCGGTCTCTTCACCTCTGTCCTGATGTCCGTAGAGGCTGCTTAACCCGGTTCCGTTTCCTGCACGCCTGGCTCCAGTTCTGGTGCCCATTCCCTACACAGACTTGAAAAAGTCCTCCTCTCAGTGCTTCAAAGATCCCCGCTGTTGCTTTGAGCAGATCCTGCTATCAGAGCTAACTCTTAAGAGCAAATATGATCTGGTTTCACCAAAATCAGTGGCAGCTGGTGCTGTGTGTGATATACTGCCCTAAAGCGTTACACTCTGAGTTTCAACCCTACATAGTGCAAAAATAAGTGATAGGGGGCCGAGCACCATTAACCATTAACACCATTAACCCTATTACAAGTCACTGTAACGTCAAAAGAACTTTGAAGCTGTTATTTTAAAGCAGAAATAGACAACTTTTCAATTTCCCCCCTCCTAGTGTTTGCCTGTGGTGCTGCTGGGGCCGCTGTGACAAAGACAACGCTAGCAGCATGGCTAAATGTCCAAAGCAGAAAACAGCAGTAAGATTCCTAATTTGTTCCCAATTTGAGTAAATTAGCCGGTTGTACTAATAAGTAGGCAGGTTTTATTACTTACTGATCTAGTAGAAAGAATGTCTGAAGACCCGCTGGTGAGGGAGAACACATTTCAGCAGGGGACAGACTTTGGCACAACACCAGAGCACTCTCCATCAAGTGATTGCCCCTCTGTTCACTCCATCAGCAGGATTCTTTTACTCTTGCAGTGTAGAGTTTCCTGTTTCCTGTTTTTGTTGCACAAAGGATGCTGCCCTTGTACCATAATTCAAACATTATTTTTCCAGGAAAATCGAACCTGGTGGCATAGCTTAATGAAAGTGAGGTTTATAGGCAGCCAATCTGTGGTTGCCTACAAACTGTAGAAAAATGATAGTGTTAATTTTCTGCAGCCATTACACTGTGCAGTCCGACTTTATTTCAGAATTTAAAACGCTGAAGTTGTCCATTGTCAGTTTGAGGTAAAATGGCTACATGAAGTTGCTTAACTCCTTACTGGGCCTTGATTTCTTCAAAAGTAGTTGTGATATTATAAATCCTGCAGGTGTTGATCTGAGGTTTAAAGTAGATGTGAGGTGGACTTAAAGGTACAAAAGTAGGATTTCTGACTTTCATATTGCCTGAATGTTTAACCCTTTGGTTCTCACCTCCTTCTCTCCTTCTTGCATTTCTTCCCTCAGTCCGTCCATCCCTCCTGCAGCCTCCTCTCCCTCTCTCTCTGCCAGTCCACATGTCGGTCGTCCCTCCTCCTTGGCAGTTCCTCCCTCTGTCCCAGGCAGAGCTGGGCCCTCTTTTCTCCAACTCCAGCCCTTTCTCCTTCTCCCAGAGCCTGTTCATGATGCCCCCACATGGCCGGGCCCCCAGACCAGGCCTGCAGGCTTCATTTGGTCCTTACTCAGTTACACAGGTAAGGGTTAAAGGTACAGGGTGAGTTGACTGAAGATGGCAATGTACTCTAATCCTACATCAAGTGCTGAAGCTAACCAGCCACACACCCGTCTTTGTCTCCTCACAGCTCATATCAGAGCCTGTCCTCCCATTCTCTCCCCTTCTGTCCGCCTCCCTGCTTTCAGAGCATGTGGAGAGAGATAGGGATGAGAGTGGGCAGGAGAGGTTTAGGGTGAGAGCACTGTTCCACAAGCAGGTCGACACCAGCACCCGAGGGACCTGCATCACCCTGCATGCTTTCAAGGAGACAGAGGAACACAAGGCCTCCTGCATGACACAGGTAAGAAACCAGGTTCTCTCAGCTTAGTGCGTGTGTCCTTCAAACTCATTCACTTCAACATTTCATCCTTTAATCTGTCCTTGCTGTTTCCTAGCCTCCTCTAGGGCTGTGCGAGGTAACGCTGACACTGCCCAGTCACTGGTTTGAGGATCAACACACCAACCAATCACTTCAGTGGCACAGCAGCTTCCACCGTCATCGCTCGGTGCAGAAGCGGGAACGGCCACGGATTGGGCATCATCACAGCAGCATCGTCAGCCGTCAGGGTGCGACTCCTCCTTCACTGAGGTGAGATCTTAAAAGTAAAGATTTTGTATTAGTTCACTTTCATCATCAGCCAACTCGATTAAATACAGCATTTATGTTTGGTGTCTAGGATCTGACCTTGTCAGTCGCTAAAAAGAAACATCTCACTCAGTATAGCAGAGAGTAGGGAGTGACCATAATAATCAGTGGAGACTGGCAGGGTAGAAGCACTGGTTGCTAATACTTGCCTATAAAGCACTGACAGTGTCCAGGTAATGAAGCCGTTTTCTCTTGTATTTGATGACTTGATTGGTAGGTGAAGTTGTGAATGAACTGCAATTGCCCATGCTTTTCTATCTGACAAAATGTTATTGTGATAATACCATGATTGCTATGGTATCATAAGAGAAACCACCAAAGCTGAAGACGCCATATTGGAAAAGGCTGGTCCCAACTGCTTACAGAAATGCCAAAGATGACAACTGATGACATATCAGAGTCATGAGGGGTTTGTCCCATTTCATAGGGGAGATTTAAAGCACTACCCCTTGTAACGCTGTTCTGAGGGGCAAGGGGACACTCCACAACAAAATGTAGGTGTAAAAATTGGGATTAAGAATAACAGTCTTCAGGTGGATGAAGGGCTGTGGTGCGGATTTCAAATGCTGTATGAACAGCAGCAGTTACGGAAAATAATTGAATCAGTGACAGCATAGCTTTCATGTAAGCAGTGTGGCAGCACTTAGGGACCACTCTCTTGCTAACCCACCAACACCACTAATGGCTTAAGTACACTGACATGATTAAAAGGGTGAGTTGGATTTACGTTGCAGGGAAGAGGCTATGTGCTGGTCTTTATCAGAGGTGGGGTCCTGGATTTGAAGTCTTTTCTCTTCCTCATTGTTCATCGTTCATTTAATTGATGCCCCTTGTGGTCATTTGATGTGAAATCAAATATTACAACAGTGGTAGTTCTACCCTCCGGCCTCAGGAGGGAGCCTGTTACACAATGTATTGATGCAACGCATAAAGTCAAAAACTTACTTTGAGAACTTCTAATTACTTCACTAAGTTTTTCTGCATGAGCCATTTTCATATTCAAACCAGCCATCAGTGTATGTATATATGAATTACTGCAAGTCTCTTTGGACAAAAGTGTCTGCTAAAGTACCTAAATGTAAATGTAAATGTAAATCACTGACAGGCAGACCACTCTCCTCTTCTCACAAGACCCACCCTACGCTGTCTCTGGTTGACTGGATTCGTTGGTTGCGTAATCTATGTTTCAAACTGTTAACTCACACAGTAGCTCTGGTAATGTTGTGGGTGATTTTTGAGCTGTAGTTTTGCGGATGAACACACAGACCTGTTCGGCCTCTCTCCCAGTCTTCTGCTGCTCCTGTCCGGGTCACTCATCCTCTCCAAGAGTGTCTCTGAGCTGTGCTGCCTGCAGGCTGCCCTGCCACTGCGTCCCACCTGTATATACCTAACGAGTCTAGAGACGCTGCAGCTGCGACAGCCAAAGTGAAGGTGTGTTTACCGGGGCAACTATGGGTAACAATCTGCTGCCTGCTTGCCTTTTCCAACCAACTGCAAGAAAAACACAAGCAACTTGCCGCCCTATCAGATGCTTCAGTTATTTACATGTTGTGTTTTTATGTGTTTTGCTGCTCGTACACAGTTTGCAACCGATCACAGTGTTTTTTGCATCTTTGACTGAGACAAACTCAGTGAGGCTTTCCCCCAGCCTCCATCCTTCAGCTTTTTTGCGCATAGCCAACGTGACCTGCAGCCTCCACATGTCCCCATAAAACAGTCTACCTATAATAATAATAATAATAATTATAATTATTATTATTATTATTATTATTATTATTATTATTATTATTATTATTATTATTATAATGATAATAATAAATTGAATTCATATAGCGCCTTTCAAGAAACCCAAGGTCCCTTCACAACCTAGGACAAAAAACAAATCACATTCTGCCAATGCAGTAATGCTGCATTACTTACTATAGTAACTGTACTATTATTACTGATTTAAAACTGTAATCCTTCACATTACTTGTTACTGGGAAAAGTAATAATATTAAAGTGATATATTACTGAGTAATGCATTACTGCCCAACACTGGGAAACATCAACACAACAACACTTAGTTAAACTCTCTCACTCCAACAGCATCATTTTGTGTTTGTCCAGGTGAACATTCTCCATTACAGCACCTGACTGTAACATCACCAATCTTGCTTCAGTCACATTGACTGCTTCCCATTTTCATTGATGATGCTTTGCTTTAACAGGGCATCTAACACCATGAAATATATAATTATAATAATAAATAATTTCTTCTTTTTTCTGTCACGTAACACTGCTCCAACAGCTGTTGTAATTTCCCGCTAATGTTTCACATCTGTTGTCTTGAAGCTCTGCAGTGTGAATTTTTTATTCTTGAATATAATTTTTGTGAATGAAACTTAGCCCACAATTGGAGTCAAACAAGCAACCTTACATGGAAATCCATTATGCTAATGATCCAATTTTACAAGCTAGTTGAGTGAATCCCACTTTGAATATGAAGCCAACTCTCTTTGAAAAAGAGGAGCTGGTTTGGTTATAACAGAAATATTTTGCTTGCTCAGATCTGTTTAAAACAGTTTCCATGGAGCTTTGTCTTCCTCAGCGTCCTAGGTGATGCTTATCCTTTAAGGTCTGTTGCTTTATGCGATTAATTTACATCTTCATTCAGATACCAATCAGCTGTGAATGGAGAAACCCGAGCGCATGTGCCACGGGCCTCCAGGTCCCAACGGGGTCCTGTGAGAAACCAAATACAGCTTTACTACTCCTCCTTCGAAACAGTGACCGGCTTCGAGCTGACACAAAGGTATGTCTGTGGTGAGAGAGACTCTTTGACTTTTGAGTTTTGTCATTGCTTCTCAAGAATTAATTTCTGTCTTTCATTCTCCACCATCTGTCGATCTCCTTGTACCCACTGACCTTCCATCTAGATGTGTGGAGGACAGAGCGGCTTCATCCCCGAGGCAGCTCTTCCATATCAAAGCAGTGACACTGAAGGAGGAGGAGGAGAAAGAAAGAGAGGAGAGCAGGACCAAAGAACAAGAAACCTGTTTGAACGGAGAGGAAGAGGAGGAGCTTCACCTGGACTCCCATGTCCTGATTCGCTATCACAGGGGCCTGGCTCTGATAGGACAGCCAGTCAGGGTGTCTGTAAATCTGAGAGCCAACTTCAGTGCTGAGTTTGTTGTCATAAGGTGAATACAAAATTATATTTTTAACCCTCCTTTTCCTCTTACATGGGGTGCTATTTATCCATCTAGCATGTTGTGTGTGTGCCAAGTTTTCTTTAGATATCTGCCATTGAGATATCTGCCTTCTCTCCAGTGTAACGGTACTCGATGGCTCTCAAAGCGGCAAAAATTATTTTTAAAAATTTGAAGAAACTCAACAGCAACGCCTCCCAGAGATGAACCAGTTACTCAAGATAATCCACAGATCTTGCTGTAAGCAGTTTCTGTCTACCAAACTCCATCCTCCGACCATGTCACGGCACAGAAAGAAGCTTGCATCGTCTTACGGATGAGAGGATAGTGCTTGTGGAATTAATGGTGTCCTCAGCTGAGCTAGCTTAGCTGGTTAGCTAGCCTGTCATCCATGAGTAGATGCACACTTCCTTCTGATGCTAGTTGTATTGATTGTTGGGATTAATTATATATGCTCCCTGAGGTACTTGGCTCAGTGTTGTATGAGTCCTGTACCGACGACACTCAACTCTATTTATCTGTTAGGCTCAGTGACGTCTCATTTAACCACTCTGCACAAATGCCTGGGCAAAATTATTAAGTGGATGTCTCAGAAATTGCTTCAGTTAAAATGCTATTACTGGATTACAGTTAGCCCAAAAACTCTGCAGCAAGACTACTCAATAACCAGTTTGAATTTTTAACCTTTCTATTCTCTTGTAAAAAGTTTGAAAGGTGTTATATAAATTGAATCTTACTCACTTACTTACTTCTTTGCATGAAACTGCTCATAGCAAGGGTGTGTGGATTATCTTGAGTAATGGGGACAGGATTTTTGGAAAGAGACATTGCTGTTGAGTCTTTCAAATGTGCTTTTTGCCACTTTGAGCACCACCAGCTGATCACCAGCCATCTGGTTTTCCATTATATTGGTGAGAAGGCAGACAGCTCCAAAACTCAGTAACTCACACCATAACATTTACAGGGAAAGACAGCATTACAGGTAAGAGGAAAATAATTTTAATTGGAAAAAGCTGATGATGTGTATCATACTGTATCACTAACTGCCAACAAACGCTCATAGGCTGAAGGTGAAGAAGGGCTTGGTGTCAATGGTGGCCCAGAGAACTCTGACCTCTGACCTTTGGGCAGTGACTCTGGAAAAAAGCCAAGGCTCCAAACACGACGTGCTGTCCATCTTCTGCCACAAACACAGTACAATCAAGCAAACACACAAGTAGGTCAAGAGTTTGAGTCCACCTAATTTCTGTGTTTCAATAAGCCATTACAACCAAATATGCAGACGAAAGAATGGAGCAGGTTCATTTAGCTAATGTCATGATAACTAAGAAAATCACCTGTAACTGTACCAAACTGTACATTTAAAGACCACACAACCTCCCTCCTAGAAGAAATGGTTTTGAAAGCTTTGAAAGTTGCTTTACTTAACCACCATGTAACCAAGTGACCTACTGGCAGCTCAGTTTCTGATCACTGTTGCCCTGCAGTCCCACTCTCCTTCAGCAGGTGGTGTGTCTGTCAGTCGACGGCCTGAGGCAGAGTTTTGGTGTTGCCATGGCAGTGCCTGCTAACTGGTGGGTGGAGTACTCTGGGCGTAACAACCCTCTATCGCCACACAGTGCAGGAGTGAGCATCTTCTCATTCGCTGATCGACACATCTCTGGAATCGCTCCCATTACAGAGGTGCTTCATTCACTCATTCATTCAATCAATCACAAGCCATGGATCATCATTTTCATTATGTGTGATCCTTAAAGGTCTATCTAATCCTAGTTATTAAACATCACTGTGATTGTGTGTTTTCGTATCCTCTGTCATCAGGGTAACACAATCATCAACACAGCAATACTGACCAACCAGCGGGTGTCACTTCCTGTCATTGTCCTGGCCATAAGTCGTGATGGGAAGGTGTCGGACGTCACATCTGCAGTCACATGCCACTCCACCAATGAGAACACTGTCAAGGTTTGACTTCGATAAAAGTGTCATGTAATGTAGTGTGAAGGGTGCAACACAGTCAAACAAATAGAAACAAATATTGCTATATTTCCACCAGAAGACAGATTCAACATAAGTTTCAACATCACAGTGGGTTTAATCTGGAGTAATAGATGTTTTGTCCACTCGGGGGGCTGCAGAACAAGCTGTGAACACCTCTGACATCTTATCACCAAATTAAGTGGTTGTGGACAATGTGTTGGCAAACACTTGCTTATTTACACATCCAACAGACACAGAGCAACTTTATCATTCATTTAGAGTCCAACATTCACATTAGACCACTGAGATGGGTTTGTCACTATACGAGCAACATATTACACATTTTAATATAACCCATTGTTGATATAAAATACCCTCAGAATCCCCCTGTCATACAAAACTGTGTACTGACTAAAAGGAACTTTAATCATATAATTATTCTTCTATTGATAGACACATCTGTAGTATTTCAAATGTAAATAATACATATAGTGTCTGAGATACGGTTTATATCATGTTAATGTCCTTATTGAAAGAAAGCAAAACATTGATATAAAACAATAAAATATGTTCTGTACATATGTCCTTTAATCACTGGTGTATCTGTCTCAATTCTAACCACAGGTGTCCAGTGATTGCTCCACCCTCTTCGTGGATGGCAGTGAATCAGGGCTGGGTAACACCTGTGCAACAGTGGAGTTTCTACTCGGGACCTTACATGGCTCTGTGTGTCTGGAGGTGTGGGCTCCCTCAGTGCCCCTGCGAGTGTCCCTGTCAGACCCCGTTCTCAATGCCATTGATGGTTGGAACCACTTCACAGAGAGCGGGTAGGAAACAGCTCCAGTGTGTCTTCACTGTGGTTTATTCAGCCTCTTCAGAAGCTTTATTGGCTTGAAGTCTTTTCTCAGTGGCAGCCACATGCATAGGTGGTGAACCCTCACTGGACTCTTTCAAGTACTCTTTGGACAAAATGAGAAATATGCAACAGAATAATTACTTGTTTTTGTAACTTTTTACTAAAGAGAATATCCACGATGATGAGCCTTAGACCACAGTGTTAGCTGGAGGAAGGTTTGGATTTTTTTATTTCTATTGACTAAAATATAGTTTAGCTGGCTGTAATAAACAAGCAGTGTACACACAGTTATGCATTAGGAATGTATTTGTAGTGCCATTATCAGTCTGAAAGGGCTCTTAAAGGTGCTTTTTTTGTAAACAAGCAAAAGTCATGTTCAGATTCAGCATTGCTTGCCAAACACATTGCTCGTATCCTTGAAGTCTAATGTATTTCCTGCCTCATAAGATATTTGCAAAGTATTTTAAATCCAATGTTGTTAACATCTATATATTCTAACTCACCTAGCTGAACAGCCAATCAGAGTCATTTCTCTAATTAATGGACTCCACTGTCATGCTCAGTCAGCCAAAAAGTCACCAACAAGGGCTGACTTGTGTGTGGAACACACAAATTCCCACTAACGGCCCCAAAATTGGCACTTACTTCAAATAGAAGTCAGAAACCCCACAGGAATCCAGTAAGGCTTGTTCAGGCAGAGAGCTTAAACCAAATTCAGAGATCCAAGGTTACTGTGAATAACTTTATGTATTTTATTCACAAACATTGAGTGTGTCCTGTCCCCTCAGGTGTGTGCCGGTGTATCAGCGCTCCTCAGTCCAGGTTCTGACTCAGTTCACAGCTCAGGACTCCAGCAGCCGAACCACATACCTCCTGGGTTCATCTGATTGGTTTGTGGATGTTACCGAGCTGGTTCTTAACTCACTGAGAATAGAAGACCCTCGAGTGGCTTACCTTGGCGCCCAGAACAACCTGATTGGTTTACAGCCAGGAAAGACATCACTCTATGTATGTGACAGTTGCACATTAATTCAGTTGGACACCTTCACTTACACAGCAACATCATCATCATCATCATCATCATCATCATCATCATTATCATCCTTATTTCACTCTCCCTCTCTCTCTCTCTTTCTCTATCTGTCTCTCTCCCTCTGACTCTCTCTCTGTGTCTCTCTCTCTGTGTGTCTCTCTCTCTGACTCTCTCTCATCTCTGTCTCTCTCTCTCTCTCTCTCTCTCTCTCTCTCTCTCTCTGTGTCTCTCTCTCTCTCTCTCTCTCTCTCTCTCTCTCTCTCTCTCTCTCTCTCTCTCTCTCTCTCTCTCTCTCTCTCTCTCTCTCTCTCTCTGTATCTCCCTCTTTCTCTCAGGTCATCTCTGAGCAGTGGGATGGCGTGCTGGGCAGATGTGACATCACTGTGACCTCTGACCCTGTTACCCCTGGTGACCTGTCTGTGCAGGTGGTCAGTGGCCTCGGCATGTCAGTCAAAGCAAGCCCCGCCCACCCTTCCATCATCACAACAACAGTGACAGCCTACAATATCCTGTACAACCACCACCAGGTGAGAGGAGGGTGATTTCTGAAGCGAAGATAAATAGCTCACAGGATAACAGCGCTGAGGTGTGGCCAGCACAAGGAACTTTGTTCAAGTCACAGTCACTGTAACGGCTCACATGGTAAATTAAGCATTGCTTGTACATTTACATGGCACTAATTCCATCAGTACATCAACTGAGTCATGACACGCTCACCACTTTGGTCTGAAAACTGAAAGGCTTATATTCCTTTAACTGCTTTATTTAGCTCACGATGGAAACACACAGTAACCGACATCCTCACATGTGCACCACCATAACCTCAACACTGCATATGCATCACCTGGGTTAAAGAAATATTTTACTGTAAAGCACAATTCAGAAGGGAAAAACAAGTGAACCATCTCCCTCTATCTCTTTTAGTAAAAAAAAATACTGAAGTAATACAATTAATAATACAATTTTATGATATTGAGGGGTGACACCTTGTCACCAGTGGGTTTGGCAACAGAGTGATTATCAGTCACACAGATCAAGGGAAGAGCATTCAGTCCAGCATTCCCAGTGGTAATCTCCAAAAACAGGGTTGCCAGGAAAATAGCATGTTCACGTCTGACTCTCTTCATGGATAGACTGTACCATAGCGCTTTTTAGATTTGATCCTAAACTACAGGTGTCAGCCATAACATCTGGTCTGGTCTGCTTAGCATGTTTGACCTCAGCTGTTCTTTTCAGTTTCATAAAGAGGGGCATCCTCTCCCTCCCACGTGCTGCCTGCAAGTTGTAGATTATCAATGTAGCTATGCTGATGTATCTGAACTACACCATTAACAGTGGAAAGACCCATCTCTGTGTTGTAGAAATTTCCATGCTCCTCGAGTCCAACATGGAATGCAGACTTCAGTAGAGGAATCACATCTGTCGAAAAGTTTAGTGAGCCTGCCTAAAGAAAATCATCAACGTGACATGCAAGTACGCCAGTGAAGGAGAAACACTACTTATAGATTCATTTATTAATCACTTGAGATTAATAAAGCACTTGTGAATAGGGGCACCACCACCGTTCTTTTATCTCTTTGACTAATCTGGAGGAAATGAATCAAATTCGACTAGACAAGGTTAACTTGAATCAATATCAATCAATTCTAATCAATTTCAAATCAATTTATTCAGTCTCATCACTTAAGTAGTGACTTCGACACACAGTTACCATTGGTTCTCCACATTAAAACAAACCTCATACCCCAAACGACACATGGTTGAATATATTCATTTGGCTAAATAGTTCAGAGTAAATAAATGAGATGAGAAATGACAAGATTAACAGGTAACAGAAAGATGCTGAGTCTGTAATAGCTAATGTAATGAGTCTATGAATTCAATATGGGCAGATGGTGAACTTGCAGGTAGGGTGAGAGCAGTTAAATAGTAAGAAAATAATTTAATGGTAAAAGGGCCTTCACCAAATTTCTCCTAAAATCAAAAATATGAATTCAGAGCCAAAGGACCCCGTCTCATTTCTCATGAGCGGGAATCCAGCAGGATGAAGGAATGTGTAAGCCTACTCATTTGAAGCGTCGTAAGAATAGAATAACATTATTTCTGTGACTCGTCCATATCAACCTCTTCAAAACCTCAGGCTAAAAGTCGTGCTGTTGGAACAATGCTTTTGGAAGTTTCTTTGAGACTCCAGACCCGTCTGGTGGAAACACATTTTTGACCTTCATCTTTAACTTCCTCAAAAACATCATTAGTGTCAGTTCTTCACTTCTTCCTGTTTAGCTGCATCAAAAGGGATACCTTTAATTATAGGTACATCAGCATCCATGTTTTTTGGTTCAATGTGAAGACTATCAACAAGTGACATGTCAGCTGACTCTTTTTGCCCATCACTGCCATCGGGTCCAAGATATTGATCCTCTCTGAACATTCAGCTTCTGTAAATGCTTTCCTGGAAGCATGTAAAGCTGATATGTGTTCTACTCTAGCACTACAGTGGTGCCCTCTTATCAACTAATACAGAAGTTAGGTTGGGTTATTCTGCCCGAACACCAGTTGATGTGGGCCGTAGCCATGAACACTGTGCACTGTGCATTGTGCCAGTCAGGTCCATTTTCCCGTTTCACCTACTGGATGATTTCTGTGAGTGTGTGACTGTGTCTCTCCAGTAGTCCATTGCTCCAGCGGCTGTTCTGGTTTCAATATTGAAATTTTCTGCCATGTCACTGATCTCCTTATTATTGAATTCTCCACCATTGTCACCATAAAATCAAATGTGCTCATAATAACAAGTGTAAGTATGAATAAAGACCTGGTTCTTTCTGAAGCTGAGGTAAATTCAGGGCACTGTTGAGACTTCACTGTTGGCTGATAGTTGAAAACAACTGACTAACTGTAATGTATACACTATGTATAAAGTATGTGAACGTGAAACAGTAAAGAAGACAATGACTAGAGATCTAATAATCTTTCCATCCATGTCACGTCTCTCCAGGAGGCGTCCATCAGCGTCTGGCTCCAGTTCAGTGATGACACCGCCTCCCTCCTCTCCTCCTTCAGTGACCTTCCCTTTTTCCTCCGTCTCTCCTCATTGGCTGAGACTGTGGTTGTGGTGACGCCCGGCTCTAACCAACGCATCTTTGCCCAGGGTGATGGAGGTGGGCCTTTACTGCGTGCAGAACTTCTGGTTTCAACCTGCACTGACAAACTAATCATCTCCAACTCCATCAGTGAAGGCGACAGTGATTGGATGGAGACGGGAGGTGGAGAAGGCGGGACCAGGAGGCTAGCGAGAGGATCTGGTTGGATAAGAGTCAACCTAGACCTGGGCTTTCTGCAGCCTGTAGGGGACAAGAATGATGAGGGCGATGAGTTTGAGTTTGACATTTCAGACACACTGGTTGAGTCAGACAGTGACATCTATGCATCGAACTTTGACGAAGACGAAAATGGGTATGTAAGCAGTGACTACTCTGACAAAACCAGCGGGAGTATGACCAATGGAAACTGGAACAGGGTGGGGAACGGAGGGCTGGTCAGTCGAAACAATCTGGAAAGAGCTGTGCTGATGCCCAACCAGCAGGAGGGAGTGGTGTACTTCTCCCCAAGCCAGGAGAAAGAAGGACGGAGGAAGGAGGAGGAGGAGGAGGGACAGGGAGCTCAAGAGCTCGAGCTCGGTGTGGGAGCTGTCCTCTCTCTGCTCTGTCTCTCTGCTGTCCTCTTCCTGGCAAACTGTCTACCCTGCGCCCTGCGGGACAGGAGGAGGACAATGAAAGAGGCAGAGAGGGAGGTAGAACTAGAGGGAGGTACAAACGAAGAAGAGGCAGAGGAAAGGAAGAAGACAAAGGTAGAAGACTGGGAGGCAAAGGAGAGGAGGAAGACAGAAGCTGAAGACAACATAAAGCGGCAGCAGGCGGAGAATGATAAAGAGGAGATTAAAGAAGTAGAGATAATTTGCTGATCACCCTGTTCAAACCACAACATCACTCTCATAGACAGTTTACACTTTGTGATCGCTCTGCTCAGTATGTATTTGTTACCCACAGTAGAACACATGGCACCACTTTATTTCAGTGTGACATCACTTGGAATGAGTGAAATGATGCAACACCATGTGATGTGGCAGCTAAAGTCTGTGTTGCCCTTTAATCCGGGGCTGGCAAGTTAGTTTAGGGAACTCTCATTTTGCATCTTTACAACTCAAGAAATGGTCTTGTATTTGTAAATTGTCCTTTGGCCTGTGGCTCAACGTTCAGTTTCAGTTTTCACCCTCCAAGGGAAAATGTTTTGCCACCCCAGCTTTAATCTATAAATTTAATTTTGATATCCTCCCAGCCAAGCGAAGTGGTTTGGAAACTGCAAAAATGTGTGCAACCTGGTTCCATCTGAAACAGACCTACAGACCCATATTAGTCACTGTAGTCCTCCATAAAGTGTCTTTTGGTCCATGTGTTATGTTTGGGCCTGAAAACAAGTCAACAGTTATTTAATGGCCTCTGCTTTACAAATGAGAATGTTTTCAGATATATATATATATAGCCTCACTCATATCTTTTTTTGTGAACTGATCAAACTGATAAATCATGCTTTGGTAAAATCTTCACAGTCCCCATGAAAGCATTCAACGTCCCATACAATGTAAATATGTTGAATAATAATAATAATACTTTGTGTTGACCTCGAAACCTGATGTTTTATTTTCACACCACGTTGTATGTGTTTTTGTCAGTTGTGTTTTTGCTTTCATATCAGTTAACATGTAAAATGGGGAATAAAGTGCAGTGATGGGTGAGTTGAGTTGTGTAGGGCAAGGGGGCTTTGTTGGATATGAGTGTAGCCCAAATTATTACATTTACATTTAGCAGACGCTTTTGTCCAAAGCAACTTACAGTAAGTCATACATACACTGATTGCAGTATCTTGCCTAAGGACGCTTTGATATGCAGACCAGCCAGGGGAATGGAACCAGCGACTTGTTTGGATAACAAGATGCTGGCTCTACCCATGAGCCACCACTGAGATCATTGTTATCATCATTAGAATATTAACTATGTTAAATTTGTATTAGACTTAGTCAGAGTAGATTTTTCAGTATTTTGCTTTTGTATGGGATCATAAATATCCGTACAGACTTCCCAGTCTAACACTGAAGAAGTCTGAGTAAACAGACACACACATAATTCAACATTTTCACCAACAATGTGGTGACATCTGAATTTTATCCGGATAAACTGAAAAAGTTTTCTACTACGCTAATAAAAAAAAAAATAGGCTGCCATGCCCTCTAGAGGCGTAAAGGTGAAACAAGACGCCAGGCAGTACTGAGAATATTAGGAAAGAGTGTCTAACACACCTTACAGTCTCCTGTTGTGCAGCATGTATCCGCAGTAGAAAGGTCGCCGTTTCAAGTAAAATAGGCTGTGATGGAGGATAACATGAAAATTTGGGAGCTCAAACAGAAATGCCGTTAGTTGAGTTAAATAGGAAAATGTCTACTTCTCGAATCCCGTGAGCAGAGTGGCGCAGCGGAAGCGTGCTGGGCCCATAACCCAGAGGTCGATGGATCGAAACCATCCTCTGCTATGCTTTTTTTTTTTTTTTTCGCCTTTAATTGACCTTTAGTTTTATTATATAGAGTTATTATTGTGTAAAGATACTTCAATTGTAATTGATACGAATAAAACATAAATTCCCTGTGTGCAATAGTATCACATGCTTTGCAATGACAGGTGAAAAAGGTTGGCTTCAGATCCACAAGATCTGCGCGCACATCTGTGAACGATCATGATGTCATTTTGGGACTCGGAACGGGCCACTTTTGATGAAGAGGGAAACTAACTACACAGAAAATGCTGCTATTCCATGGCATTTAGTTACAAGCACCCCCCTTTTTACTGTGGCTCATATATGGTGATGTTTAAACCAACACATGTAGTGAAAAGTCTGGAGTCCAGTAAAATTACCGGTGTCTCCCCTGATGGTGCTCAACTCAACACACATGCTGAGCTTTTGATGGATGGAGCCTATTGCTTAATTTCTGTGACAATTAATGATAGAAGACCATCTCAACATTACAACTTTATTGTACATATCAACAAAATATACGTTAAGTGCTCACAGTAAAAAAACATCTCAACTACTGGTTCCCAGACCTCGCTGCTGACAAAAGCTCATTATATGGTGGGACATATAAAGACAGCAAAAATTGAGGGCAAAAGTACATGACTGTCGGACAAATTGTGACCATATAGAGTAATGTTAACAAGATTGTGTGGAATGGTGCTGAGTCTCTAAAAAGTATAAGACCACATTTCCCATAAACCCTAAAATCCTTCTTCCTGGTATCTGGTATTTTGGATTGTGCTGAATCTGTGTAGGGAACTGTAACAACAGCATTGGTCTAATTTGTTTACAGTAATTATACTAATGTCTCAGAATTTTTACTTATCAATAAATTACATTAATGACAACACATCAGAATGACATCTTTCAGAGTCATTTTAATGACAAGATTTTGGCTTGGGCTGGCACCATTAAAACTTTTCATTCTCACAGTGTAAAAAATACATGTGAAACATTTGTTCTTTTCATTTAATTCTCTGCATGAACTTTTTGACCTGTCATATAGTCTGTGTTATTGAACCAAACGCAATCAGATCCCATTCTACTAAAGAAATGTCTGTTTCCAGTTGGGAGGTGAGCTGGTGGTGGCACAACACCAGGGTATTTTTGTCTACAACCGAGAACAAGTCAGAGGAAGAGCAGAAAAAAATGTTAATCCCATTTAGTACAAGTCAAGTATAAATGACATTACTAGCAACAATTTTCCAAAGCACATCACAGGCTGCTGGAATTTCTGATGTGCATTCATTGACATTTAGCAGATCAACATTAAAGGTTCAGTGTGTGGGATTTAGGGGGACCTACTAGCAGAAACATCGATGTATAATCACCTTAGACTAAGACTTGGTGTGTTTCTGTTACAATTAACCTTTTTATCAGCAGAGGTAGCGGGCCCTTCCTCAGTCTGTGATGTTGCACCATCATGTTTCTAGTAGCTCAGAACAGACAAATCAAACACTGACTCTTGAGAGGGCCTGTCACAATTTTAAGTTATCTACACTCTTGGAAGGGCAGGGTGAGACAGAGGGGTACCCAGATGGTTGAAATCTGCAACACTACCGCTAGATGTCACTAAATCCCACAAACTGGACCTTTGAATGAAACAGGCGACTGCCTGGAACAACACTTTCAAAACCCTCTAACAACAAACTGTGACCTACCTTGGTGTGGTCACTAGTAATATAAAGTACACATGAACTGTAGCGTGTGAGCTAAAGCATGAAAAACACAGGTTTGGTCCTGTAACTGTGGGCCTGTAGCTAAACAGTTTTTCTTTATAGACAAAAAACATCTGGAAAGTATTAAAGACAGAATAAGTAAATATGGTAACAGTGTCACACTTTGTATTGTTGCACCATTATCTAAACCAGGGGTCTCTGTCATTCAAAACTAGGGTTTCTCAATCCAAAACAAAACAGAATATATTTGCCAAGTGTTGTGTGAGGAGGGGGATCAGTGCTGCTGCCCAGAGCCTCCGAGTCGGCTGCAGAGCCTGGCCTTCTGGAAGAATAAGCACCCATAATCACATCAGATTCTGCTCTGATCCGATGAGAGGAGAGCTCAGAAATTACTTTTGGGATTAAAAAGTGGATTGATCTTCACTCCTGTTTATCAGCCTGACTGCAGCAGTGATTCGTGGAGGTGACCTCCATTTTCAGGTGTTTATATTCTGTAATGTTGACTGCTGACTGGAGCTGGAGGGGCAATGGACTTTACTTCATGAACACAACGTTACAGAGAGGAGAGGAGAGAAAGAAGAGAGAGAACCAGAGTCTCTGCTGAGCACTGACTTCACTCAGAAGTTGACCTGAATTCAAACACACAGATACTCACCCTCAGCAAGTGGCGTTGCTCCCTAGCTTACAGCTAATGTACTATACGGTAATCTGCCGGTTAGGGGTAAATAAACATTCACGCTCGTAACACAAGTAAACACAAATCATCCCGTGGTCAAACTTGATTCAGCGGCAGTGAATAAATCATTAAACAACCACCATTGCTGATGAAAAGCTATGTGACTCAGGCACAAATGTTTATGGACGAGGTAATGTTTTCCAGTTTTATCAATGTTGCGTTTGGTCTCATTCTCTGACTTCATCCTCGCTCTCTGACTCTCTACAGGGTTTCAGAGTGACAGGCGACCAAATGAAATGCACTGTTACCTTAAGTTTACTTGTGTACTTCTCTGATTTTGACCAATGTTGGAAACATTTGGGATAATGTAAGAACAAAACTTAGCAAAATATATAACAAAGTATCATCATTATTAGACATTTCAATGCACTATATATCTTTAATAATAAAGAGATGACAATGTGCCTCTGTGTGTGTGAATTAAATAGTATTAACTATAACAGTTCTGTCTCGCCATAGTCTACCTACTCTGCGATCAACCTAAACCCAACCCTCCCCTGGCCTGCGGGCCACAGCTGCTGGCAGACTGCTGGTGTGTCCTCAGGTTGCAGATCCAAGCGAACCTCTTCCCACACTGGTCACACCTGAAGGGTTTCTCCCCTGTGTGAACTCTCTGGTGCTTCTTCAGGTTTCCTGCCTCTGAGAAGCGTTTCCCGCAGGTGTCGCAGCGGAAGGGTTTCTCCCCCGTGTGGACTCTCTCATGAGCCTCCAAATTGGAAAGGCCGGAGAAAGCCTTGCCACAGGATCGACATACGTAGCTCTTCCTGCGGCGCTCACCAGGAACAATGCTGGCACCCTGGCTTTGACTGTGGTGAGCCAAGAGGCTGGCTTGATGCTGTGCAGCTAAGGACACTTCGAGGCTGGCCAGTACTGCTGTGGTACCCCTGATAGGTAAAGCTGACTGTGGAGCCATTGTGGAGCTCGTAGTCCTACTGGTTGAGCTGATACCAGAGATACTTGTTTTATCAGCACTGCCAGTGTTGCTGACAGCAGCCGTGCTGGAGGACAGTGTTTTCTGTTGTTGCTGTGACATCCTGCGATGCTGCTGCAGCAGCTGAGCCTTGGCACTTCTTATCATGGCTGATGTTCTGCTCCATGGAGGCTGGGAGGATGGAGTCTGCATCCTCAGAGGTATGGACACAGTCCCTGCTGACAGAGCTGGGAGCCGGAAAAACAATGTGTCAGTACACATCCACGACATCGCTCTCTCTGAATGGCTCAAACATGAAACGTGCACACAAATAAATCAGAATCTGCTACTGCACTGACAGTTAAAAAGAAACATGTCATTTTCATGTGCGATATTTTCAAGGAGGCCCAAATCATAAAGAATTTAGCAAAAACAGTGTTTCTCCTAACTCAACCACTCACACATGACGTTCTCCACGGGAAACAAAGAAGGAGCCTATATGCACCAACGATTTAGAATTTGTTGTAGCCATTTCACAAAGTTTTTTTTCTACCTGAACAAAAAATCAGAAGGTTTGTTCAGGGAGTCTGGTGATGTTGTGTGGCTCGCTCAATGGTTGGATCAGTTGAAATGTGTAAACAAACATCTGCTGCTCATGTTGGCACTTTAAATGGTAAAACTTGCATTTCTTTAGCACTTTTCCACAGCCACAAGAGCCAACCCAGTTAAGAGAGCCCAAACATTTCATTTACATTCCAGTGAACCACATGGAAAACAGAATCAGTTATGACTGTTGTTGTGGCTTCTTCGTGTTGTTTCACCAAGGCCATCAGTTGAGTAGGCAGCCCAGGACACATATACACACAGCTCAAAGAATGTGGTCATGTGTGGCTCAGACCACCTTTGAATGTGGTCTGAGTGGTCGCATCTCAAATGCATCCTCAACGTATCTTTGGGGTGTTCACAGGTGCACCCCATGTCTGAAAACAGGGCCTCTGTGTCGAGCACTCCATTCAAAATCTTGAATTATATGATCTTTATTTATGTCTGTTGCAGCAGTTATCAGCTCCTGACATGATCATTTCTAAAAACCAACAAGAAAAGAAAAACTAAACTGCGGCACATGAAGGCTCTTCTAAGGAAAGTAGACGATCCCTCACCTTGTGACACCGATGGCTGGATGTGAACTCTGGAATGGTCGGGTTCAGAGGAGAAACTCTGCCCTCCACTCATCCTCACTGCTGAGGAAACTGAGCCTTGAGGAGGCTGAAGCACATGCTGAGGTTGTAGTTCACTCTCCACAATAATAACTCCATCCTGGTCACACTCTGCCGAGTCATCCACAGTGAAAGAACATGAAGGGCCACCAGGGGCCGATACAGAGTCACCATCAGGGGCCCAGCGGGTGAAGAATGTCTCCAGTTCAAACAGTGAGTATTCAGAGCTCAGAGGATGGTTGTTGCCGGATCTCTGCTGTTGTGTGCTGGGGCTAGCTGGTGTGTTGGTGTCTGGTACCCTCAGCTGGACCGCCACTATACTGCTTGGGTCATGTGACTGAGCTGCTGCAGACTGGGGACGGGGACAGGGACGGGGACGGGGACGGGAGCAGAAGAGAAATGTATTAAAACCAGATGTTAATGACTTCAATCTCATCAGGGTTCAGTTGGACACATGTTCCCTCACTTTCTTGTAGAGAGCTAAAGGAGAAAAGAGGCCACTCTCTTGTCGGTCTGTCAGCACGGAGCTGGAGTCACCTATTCACTGACATCAAGAAACAGTCAGAACTAGGACTGCACGATGATGGGGGAAATTACAAAGTGATGTCTTGATTTTTTTACCATGTTAACCGCTGAGTGACCTTAACGTTCAGCTTTAATGCCTCAACAACAGTGACAGAACTGAGTTAATATACCTTAATTGTTTTCACACTGCAGTGTGACTATCACACGTGCCAATGCTGTGGTGTTGATGCTAAAACAGCATATTGTGCAGCCCTAGTTCTAACTCTAAAAATTCAAACAAAATGAACAAAGATGTAAAGATGAACAGATGCATTCACAGCAGACATGATAAGATGTAAAGGGGCTGCTCTCACAGGTCTATACCATCTCATGTTTCTGTAGCATCATGCCAATTCAGCCGTGTATCTTAAAAGAGGAGTAACCTGGGTAATGTCAACATGGAGGAGCTGCTGCTGTTACTCTCCAGAGATCTCAAATCCTGCACCACACGAATATAAACTGTTGTTCAGTCTTGTTGTGTGGGAGTAATGAAACTATTTCTAGACATAAAGAGGAAAATTTAAATATGAGGCTAAAGCTAGAGGTGTTAAGCTAAGCTTGGGATAAAGACTAGAAGCAGAGGAGAAAGTTACTCTAGCTCTTGACAAAGGTAACTTATACCAACACCTGTAGAGTTTACTAATGAACATGTATCCTGTTGATTTATTCCACACACAATCAGATGACAAGTTGTGTTTTCATGAGGAAGTACATGCTTCTATTTCAGGCTGGATGCACCTACCACCAATACGTCCCTGTGCCAAGGAACAGCTACATGACCAACAAGTCCCCCTACAACCACAACTTATCATCTTGACATCAGATTTGTGTACTGATTAATCAAACAAGATATAATTAGGAAGCTTCAGAGGTGTTGATAGGTGCATACATTCACTTGGGATAAGGCTTGCTGACCTTATACTGAGCTAAGCTAACCACATCTGTACTCAACCCAGATACAGTATATACAATTTTTATATCAATCTGCACATCGCACTTTGAGAAAACATGAGAAAGTATATATTTTTCAAAATGTCGAACTATTTTTTTTTAATGTTTTCTAATCCCCCTGACTGATATGGGATTTAAGTTATAGAACAGTTCACCTAAAAGTAAAATTCCGTCATTATTTCCTGCCCCCATGCCAAACTGAAGTAGCTGGGGACTGGTTTTAAAATGTAAAAGACATGACTGGTGCTCAGAGACCTACAACTAGAGGGCGCTACTTCTTTGTTTTTATGTATGTGTTTTAAAACAAGTCCCCAGCTGCTTCAGGTGTTTAGGAGAACGCTGCAACGCTGTTCTGCTGTGAAGCTCGAGAAACGTTTTGTGGACTGTTCCTTAAAGTAACTGAGTGGCTGCACTAATGATTGGCCTATGAAAGCATGCAGTCCTCTTACTAAGGCTTTATAGTCCCAAAATAGGACATTGTTGGTTCATAATGTGACTGTAGTGGTTTCTTAATGTCTGGGACATCTTGACAACAGTGTCGAGCATTAATCTGCACAGAGGAACGTCACCTCATACCCAACTACAGTATCTGCTGTCATAATTCATCTCTGCATCTCGTCATGTTGTGGCTGGAAAACTGCCACTCATGACAAGAGTTCAATTGTAAAGGCTCACATTACACCACACAGCACTATCTGATGGCTTCTCCTGAGGGTGACAGCACAGACATGCTCCAAGTGTCAAAAATCTAAAGGGCCTTCTGGGGCCTCCTCACTTCAGAAATGTGGTAAAATCTAATTCGACTCATGTAGACTATGGTCTATAGGCATACAGACGTCTGTGTGAAGTCTGTATATACGGTCACACACTGTACTGTATTAGTTATAGACTTGATAATATTGTGTCACAATTTTGTAATGTATGGTTTAAAATAAAAACACAAATTCACAAGTTGAGTTTTAATCCAGTTTTAATGATTTACATTGCAAACTGTGAACATTCAGCAGGATTTACAAAATTGTGACACAATAGAAAAAGTCAGTGTTACATTTACAGTATATATTTAGGCTACAATGGCTTATATATTACATAATAGTCACATTTTAAAAAGACACATTCCTCAAGAAGAAAATTATTCCTGTAGATGAAAACAAAGACAAAAATATGTATCGGAGGTCCTGCATCACCGAGAGACATCAACAGAACATGTCATGCTCACCACTCTGCTGCCCCTTCTAAGACTAATGCAGTTTTACTCACTAATTATTTCCAATCCAGGGGCCTGGCCACCCAGCTGCTCGCCAGCATTGTACAAACTCATCCGAAAATATATGTATGAAGAGTTGTAGCTGGTGCAAAAGTGTGATGTCCGATGAGTGAACGTCTGAAGGAATGACACTCCCTGCAGAAGCAAAGAACTGGTAACAGACCAACCCTTACAAAGCAGACTCTCCTGCGCCTGGCCACACACAACAACTACTGATCATGTATGTGTTAAATTGCCAATTTCAACTGGCTGAAATACAGAACAGCCAACGACGGATAGTGGCAGTGTTGTTCTGTCCTTTAGTAATACCAACTTGTGTTGACTGTGTGACTATAGCCACATTTTCACCAGTGCTTATGAGTGTTTCTGTATCGCCGAGTTCCTCCTCTGCTCTGTAGGCTTTTAATGTCAAACACCTCTCCAGGAGGTGGTGAGATGACAGCGGCTTAACAGCGATTGAAAAAAAATGAGCTACCGTCAACCAAGCATGGATTTTCCACATTAAAAGTCTCAAACCCCTCCTGTTCCTGGGAGGCTCTGAATTTGAAATACATGTAAATAGTCTTGAGTTTCAAAGACCAAGTTCATTTTTTACATTTCCTGAATAAGAACAGATTTTCTGAAGGAAAGAGAAAGTGTTCTCAGCAGAACAGTCAGTGTGACATAACTGTACTGCAATGATGGAATTAATGTTGTCAAATCTGTGTGGACATTACAATGAATTGACCTGTCCCTTATGTTTATTAGGGACCAGCCTTCATTTGGTCACAATGGCTATTATTTGACACTATTTAAATACCTTTTTTTATTTGATACATTAAAGTAATTTAGGAAATTGAAGTTATTAATGTTGTTTGACACTGTGGTCACTATCTTGCTGTTGTGTGAAATATAAAGCTTGCATTTCTGACTCTTTTTGAAACATAATAACAGCATGCTGAGATCTTGGTCTACATTTGTGGATGGTGTCTCTTTTGGTGTTTTTTCAGGTTGCTGGGATCAGAGAACCTCTCAGGGCAGAGCAAGCACTGGTACGGTCTCTCCCCAGTGTGGATGTTCTTGTGGATCTTAAGGTTCCAGAACTGGGAGAACTTTTTGCCACAGATACTGCAGCCATACGGCCTCTCTCCTGTGTGAGTCCTGAGGTGGGATTCTAAATTTGCTGGGGAGCTGAACGCTTTACCGCAGAACCTACAGATGCAAACCCTTTTCCTGGGGATTTTCTGCTGCATATCAGCACTGCTAAAACCTCCCCGAACCTGACTTTGACCTGGATCCGAAAACTTTTGGGGCCCCTGTATCTGACCTAAAACCTGAACAGGGCTGGGATCCTCTGACAGGTCAATAACAGGAGGCTGCTGCTGAAAGGACACAGAGGTGTGGAAGCCTATGGAGCTCTCAGCAGCCAGTCCCCTTCCTGCTGACTTCTCAACAGCCAATCCCCTCCCAGAGCTGCCTGGCTCTGCTACAATGAGTGTGTTGGGCAAGTATGACAGGGGGACGCAGTGTGATGACGGCCCTGGGAGGCTGTCGTCATGACTATAACTACCCCCCTCATTAGTCCACAGCGAGGAACGGCCATAGCTGACCTCTGAGAAGCCCCGCCCAGACTCCTGCAGGTCAGACAGCTGATTGGTGGAAACATGTGTGGTTTCATCAAATGGCATGCCTGCTCTGTAGTCATCGGTGCTCGACTCCACCAGCCCTGGAAACAAAGAGAGAGGTACTGAGCGATTGTGTGATGAAACTTGTCAGTGCTTGGTGGAGTGGGACTACAAGCAAACCTACTCCCTCACATAAACTACATCTACCATTCCAGTTCAGAAATGTAGCATGTCTACCTCAATATTTTAAAAAATTGAATTATTCTTCCATAAACTCAGTGGTCAGTATCATACTGCCTTCTTATACAAACAGAAATCTGGTGCCATTAAATTGTATATTTACTAATTTTCCTTTCTAGAAAGAATCGTTGATCTGATGTGACTGAACTGGTCTCAACAAGTGAACAGTGAATTAATTAATGAATTCATGTCACATGTGTGGATTCTTCAAGGAATAAAGTGTGTGTACGATGGGAACAGAAGAATTTGCGGATGGTTCGAGTGCCCCTTTATTTTGTTCGAGCCCCTGCCCCCCAGAAATGTCCCTGGGCTGACGATATGACATATGATACATTTTAGGTGTGTGAGAGGTTTCATCTTTCTTGTTTGAAGCATCTTTTTGGCTTGAGTGCAGTGTTTTTATACTGATAACCAGCTGTGGCTCAGGGGTAGCGCCAACATCTTGTTATCGGAAGGGCACAGGTTTGATTCCCCTTGCAGCCACTGTCGGCACCTTGCCTGACAGCCACCGCCTTATGTATGAATTACCGTAAGTCGCTTTGGACAAAAGCTTCTGCTAAATGGCCTAAAATATACTGGTATCTAATTACTTGTATAGTGTTTATTATTATTGTGATGCTGCACTTGTAGTTGCTTTTGCAATATTAATCTAGTTTGCTACTGTACAGGAAGCAGGCATTTAATTTTGAAATTGATGAAAAATAAAAGTAGCCATGCTGGGTAAGAGTAACTATAAAGACTGTCTACATGAGTGGAGCTGAGGTGGAGCAGGGAAACATTTAAGTTTCTGAAAATCAACATCACAGAGAACCTAACATGGACACCATACACCCCCACCCAGGTAAAACAAGAAAAAAAAAAGCACAGAATCTCTGATGCTTCATCCAGAAAGTTAAATTCAACTTTTACAGAGCAGCAATAAAAACGCATCCTGACTATAAACATCCCAAACAGTACTGGTGAAGTGAGATGTCTGCTCAGAGCCCAAAGGATACTAAAAGACAACACCCACCAAGACACAGTCTGTTCACCCTGCTGCCACCCGACAACAGATACAGAAGGATCTGCTGCCACAGCACCAGGCTACAGAGCAGCTTCACTCCTCAGGCTGTGAGCCTCCTGAACTCATCCACCACAGCTGACCATAAACATGATGTTGTATACTGACAAATGAATTCATCTTGAATATGTACTTTGTATTGTAAGGATCATTACAGTTGGATGTGTCCACTCACCCTCCTGTATGCTGAGGCCTGTCTGGCTCCCTGCCACTGGCTCCACCTCCTCCACCTTCACCAGCACCACATCTGGCTCCTCCTCCTTCTGCACATACAGTAAAGTAAGGAAATGTTGGATGTTACTGCAGCGTAGATACAACATTAGAGCAACTTCATACCAGACATGATGACCAAAAAAAGAAGAAGAAACACCACCATATTTACATTTACTTAAACTGTGATTAATCCAACAGTCCAACTGATATGGCTGACTGACTTATTACAGACATATCAGTACAGCCATATACATCACATAGGACTGCACAGTCATTACATCCATTGTTAATATAATAAAATATTGATTATGCAGCTTTAATAATGAAATTTAATTGAATTAGAAAAGCGATATTGGGCAGCACTGGGCTGGGCTCTAATCCAGTGCACAATTTATGATTAAGAGCTGCATGCGGGACAAATTACAGCATACATTCTGCTGATACCAGACTTGATTAAGTTACTAAAGACCATTCTGACTGTTAAAATGTTGCAACATTTCCTTTCATGATTCTTTAGAGAATTAAAAGGTGTAATTAAAAAAAAAATGGTCAGACTTTGAAGGTAGCTCCAAAACTATCGGGGCAGCCAAACTGCTAACTTCTGCTCACCATACAGTTTGCCTTAGCTAGCTTTGGCTGCCATTAGCAAATAGTTCAGTTAGCTGTGAAGCTAAGTGGCCCTATTAGCTGACAGGAGTCTTCCAGGATTGCGGGGAGAGTTAGCACAAGCAAGAGGCTCTGTTCAACCACCTCCCAGTAAGCATGGCTAGACACCAGACTGGGACTGAACACAGCCTCTGAGAGTGACGGAGGTCAGTTTGAAGACAGTATGGAGGTGATTTACAGCAGCTCTGACCAGGACTATGACTCTTGGGATGAGAAGACATGGAAGATGGGGACAAGAGAGGCATGAAGTGGCAGAGAGAGAAAGTCAGACATCAGCAGTGGGTCAAAACGGCGTGTAGAGCTGGAATATTTTCACATCTTACTCTGTGACCTGAGGATTTATTTGGACCAAACCAGAGGTGACTGTGGAAAGACAAACCAGGACTGTTCTGGTGACTTTGATTCAGTTCCTGTCCAGTTTGAATGAAGTGAGTTTTACGATGAGTTAACGAGGCGATTAAGCTCGTCTTAGTTCAGTAAGAGAGAGAAAGTTGAATTCAGCCGGTGTACGCTTGTATTTTTCGGTTAAGTAAAATAAATGTAAAAATATTTCCTTTCTTGACATTTGGTGAGTTTATTTTGTCGACTTATAAGACTAAGTAGTGAGCTGGCTGCTTTTACATCTCCCAGCCGAAACTACAGGGTCCATCAGACTATCGCCTCTTGAGGTACACAGTGGTATTAGGAGACAGGATGGGCAGCGGCTAGCTGGTTAGCATGCTAACTTCAGTGGTTATCTCTACAACACAGTAAATAGACGTCTTTGACAGAACGTCAACACTGTTGTTTGATTGTGTTGATTATGTAAGTTTATACTTTGAATGTTTTGAGCTATAATGATTAAACAATTGGTTCAGAGGAACTAGTCAGTCACTGATTTAAAGCAGATTTGGATTGAGGAGCAGTGACAGTTTACTGTTGCTGTATACAAAGTGGAGCTGTAAGTCAATCTTTCTACATAGAAGTTATACAAACTGATGTCGTTCATCTGGGAGTCAAAGTCAGGAGAATGTATTTTTACAGAAGTGGTTCATAAAAAAAGACTTTCCAGTGGTTTAAGAAGGATATTTTATTACATAAACGAAACGTTGCATACAAAATGTGTTATGTTTCAGCTAAAAACACATGAAATGTGTTACATTTAGAATAACAATCCACTCCTGAACAATGCTCTCAAACTTTTAGTTGTTTTTTTTGTGGAAGTACATGCATACCATTTTCAGAAAGAGTAAATGACTGAACACTGGCCAAGACTGAATTCCAACATCAGAACTTATTCATTCCAACCAAATAACCCAAATAAACTACAGTGTGGACGTACTCTAGTTTATTGGGACTCCATCCCACATGAACTGTCCTGCTGCTTTGAATACTCCAAATATGGATTAGTCTGCCACGCCTGTTTCTAGTGATGTTTTAGGAAACAACTTTTTGTTTGAAAGTGAAACAGTAAATGTGCATTTTTTTTAAAGATCGGTAGGATCCGATGGGTTTGGAGCAGAACACCAGACAGAGCCTTTTCCTTTAAGAAGGTTTGGGAAATGGGGGGAGACAGATTACAGGACAAACCACATTTCACAATCTCATACAAAAGAGTTGAAGTGGAACTAGCTGTTCTCCTTTGTATCACTTTGTTTGATATAAAGATCATCAGTCAGTGCTCCTTCACCTACTGCTGACTGATACTCACTGTAGTTTAGTCTTTAAATATGCAGCTTTGTTGGCTAATCTTAGTGTGACAACAAACTCTGAGGCAAAACATGATTTTCACAGGTTGACTTGGTCGAGTTTGACTTGGTTGAGTTTAAGAGGAGTGTGCCTAAAGCTGTCAAAGGCTGTCAAACAGCACCGTCTAAACCTGTTTTTTTAAAATGTGGCTGTACAGAATCTAATGTAACAGCTGAGGAGGGGGTGTCTTGGAGGTCTATCGGTTAGGAGGAATACCATGCAGTATAGTGTAATCATTGTTTTTAAAGATTTACATTTTGTGTAGGAAACAACGGGTTTGCTGCTGAGAGCCACAGACGGGCCAGAGAAGTCAGAAAGGAACACATTGTTGGTTTGGATTTGTTGTCACTAACAGCCCTTTCCTATAAGAGCTCATTCAGACCTGGTCTCCCCATCTGCCCTGAGTGATGTGAACAATGGTCAGTTCACACCTGGCATCAACAGTGAGCACTTCTCCACCCCATATATGAAAAGAAACCTGTACACCACTGGGCCAAACACACGCAATGTCCTTTACATAAATATAAAAACATCTACATGTAGAACATTTGCAGAATTTATAACAAGGCCCAAATAATTAAGAATTTGTCTGAGACAGTGCTCCACAGAGTTTATACATTTTCCTCTAATTCAGTAACCTACAAAACTGAGTGATTTCTTCAGTCTGGTGACTTTCCCCATGAGCGACACAGAAGTCGACTCTATAAGTTACTGGTTAATGCATTTGTTAAATGGTGGTGCTTCCAAGAGTTCGTTTGGTACCATCCACAACTTCTGACAACAGACACACAAAAAAACCCAAAACAACTGTTCCAATATGTAAGGAACTGAACAGAACCAGATTGCTTGGTGGAAGCGTCGTGTAAGGCACACTCCAGACACAAACAGAGACAGGCTGGTGAAGTGGTGCTGTGACAAACTGATCCTTGAGGTGAAAGAAACAACTTCATGTTTTGCATTTACTGTAATGCTGTTTCACAAAATTTGTTAAGTTTCTCCTCACTCAGCAACTCTTAAAATCACATGATTTGTTAAGGGAGTCTGGTGAGATTGTGGTTATAGGTTGACTGCTTAGCTGAAACAGACAAGAGTGTTTTCTTGTTTAGTAGCAGTGGTGGCAGGGGTTCATTTTGTGACTTGTTCTGCATCCGTCCCTGTTAGTCTTAGTTTTGGTTCAAGTGATTACAGCATTATTGTTAATATTCAGTCATGTGATCATGATTAAAGGGCTACTTGCACTGGGCCTTGGGGTTGTTTGTGAGTTTTTTGTTGTTTTGTTATCTGGATTATAATATTCAGCTCATCTGTCTCTGGTGGTAATGTTCTTACTGTGGTGGTCCACCTGTCCAGAATGAATGCAGAGGAAACACTGGACAGTGTGTTCACACACATCTGCTGCCAACACCGGCAGGTTAACAAAGCCCTAACACATATTTTACATTACAGTACAATAAAAATCAAACAGAAGTCATTCTCTTATTCTTCTTTTTCTTTTTGTGTAGGCAGCCCTTCAACATGTGCATGGGCACATATGCATCCACATGGCTGAAAGAATGTGGTCACATGCAGCTCAGACAACCTCTGAATGTGGTCTGTCTGATCGGATCTCAAATGTGCCCTCAATGTGTCTTGGGGGTGTTCACACCTCTACTTAGAGCTGTCCATCTGTGATCGCATCACTCAGAACAGATGATAATACCAGGTCTGATCAGCCTCTAAGAAGCTTTAAGGAAATGAGGGTTATACATAAATCACTGGACTAACAACAGTTTCAAATCTACATATACAGCCGATGGCAAGGCAGAACATCCAGCAGCAAAGCTTCTCTTGACATTTACCATCTTTTTGCAATGCAAAGGGCCAGCTGTGTGTGTGTGTGTGTGTGTGTGTGTGTGTGTGTGTGTGTGTGTGTGTGCGTACATGTAGGAAACAGATACAACAACACATTTCAGGTCTATATGCCGGTGTCCCTACTTTTACCTTGACTAGACTACAACACTGTGTGTAGAGACATATTTTTAAGAAGACTGATTTATATACTGTGAAATTCAAACTGTTGGTCATTAAGCTGCTTCCCCTCACTATAGCAGAAAATACACTAACTCTAATTCATATTTTCTAAATTCTGTCTTTGAAAACAAAGTGACATTTAAAACATTTTTTTCTGAACTATCGTGAAATCTGTTTATAAAGTTCTTCAGAAGGTCCTTGGCATACATGTTTTCTTTCTGGTGAGCAGAGCGCTGATCTCTGCTGGATGAGTACACAGGCTTCAGGTAAGGAGACAGTTCAGGTCTGTTCCCAGGTCTCCACGACAGTATTCATTTCAGGGTGGCTCTTTTGCTGGTGTGTTTTCAGGTTTCTTATCCAGGCGAATCCCCTGCCACACAGCCCACAGCTGTAGGGTTTCTCTCCAGTGTGAACTCTCTGGTGTTTTCTCAGGTTCCCGGCCTCAGAGAACATCTTCCCACAGGTGGAGCAGCTGAAAGGCTTCTCCCCTGTGTGGACGCGTTGGTGGATCTCCACTTTCTTGGGCCTGTTAAAAGCTTTACCACAGTAGCTGCAAACAAATCGTCTTTCCTTGGTGGCGGATCGATGGTGTATTTTGCTGCTGTCACTGGAGAGCTGGGGAAAGGGGAAACCGGGGCCGTAACGAGTCCAGCCATTAATACTGGCAGAGGTCGATGGGAAATCAGCCGCTGCCATCGAGTATGAGCAAGATGGTCTCCTTCCTTCCACTTCCACCCCGGAATGCTCATCAAAAAACTCCTCAACCAACAAGTTAGCACTTTTATCATTGTCACATAACACGTCAAACTGTGAGTCATTGCTGCCGTCTTCGATATACTGGTGTGGGTTTATTGTTTCCTGCAGTGAGTCTCTGCCCTCAACAGAGGCACTGAGTTCACACTTAAGGAGAGGAGAGGAGTCACTGACCTCCACTCCTCTGCTGCTGCTGCCGCCTCGCCTCGTCCTGCTGCTCTGGCTCTGGGACTGGCTCTGGGACTGGATCTGGGACTGCGACTGGCAGGAAGTGGACTGGCTGTCCTGCTGTTCAATGCTGGCTCTGTGTCCTGCAGCTCCACGAGGCACACACTCCACCACTCCTTTACAGAGAGCATGTGGGGCAGAGAATGGAGGAAAAACTCAATTGATAATATCTTAGTGTTACAGATGAGACTAATTACATCATCAATATTCATGGCTCATAAGATACTATTTATGCAGTAGCCAACAGGGTTAATTCACCATAATGTACATTTCCAAAGCACTTCTCTTTTACTGCCAAAAATGTATCACAAATTGTCAGCTGGCTGCCCTGGTGGAAGAGAGACCAGCGTGATACGACATCACGCAAGTAATGCCGAGCTAACGCTGTGTGTGCTTTGTTTTGATAAGCTACGGTCCGCACTCCGTTCTGTCATTTCCTGTTTTTATGTTTTGGGTTACTGGCACAAGACTAGCGCCACCCGATGTTTAGGAGACTTATTGCATTTCACGCAGGCGCAGAACGTATACGCTAGGCCTGCATGATTAATCGTATTTTCATCGTCATCGCGATGTGAACGTGCGCGATAATCGCATCGCAAAAGCTGGTCTGAAGTGCGATAAGTTTTGTTAACATCCGCCATGCTTTCACACTCAGCGTGCTGACATTTGGCCAATCAGATGTGGCCCTGGACACATGGGCCATGCATGCACACCGTTTAGCCAATCAGATGACGCCCAGCTCTGCTCACGTTCCTGCGTGAAAATTAGTAGCCAGAGTAAACAGGATGGCGAGGCAGGAGAGCAGAGCGGTGAAACTGCCGATGAAACGCTTGTGGCAAAAAGAAATAGCAGCTCCGCGGTTTGGAGATACTTTGGACTCAAGCCAGAAGACAATTTACAGACCCAGGTACTGTGCAGGACCTGCAGAACAGTTGTAGCAACGTCCAGAGGTAACACCACCAACCTCCATCACCACCTGCTGCACCACCATAAAGAGCTGCAGGAGCCATTTAAGGCCAGTCAGTCTAGAGCGCAAACGTCGAGCAGCAGTCAAGTAACGTGACCATCACTGCAGCAACTGTAACATGTGTACATTAATGTTAGAAGTATGTATAAGTTATGTACTTTTTTAATATTTAATTGTCATCAGCTATTAAGTGTTTAAGAGTACCTCAAAGCAGGGAATCTATTAATGCAGAAAAATCTGAAAGACACAGGAACTGTATGCAAACTTAAATATTTTATTATTTATCGCAAGTCATATCGTCATCGCAATACTGAAGGGTGTCATCGCACATCACACATTTTGCCCATATCGTGCAGGCCTAGTATACGCTGCTGTGTAGCCGGAGCGGTGTGTTTCAATGCAACTTTTCTGCCGAATGGGTCAGACGGGAGGCGACGGAGTGGTTGGAGAAGGCAGTCGGCCCTTGGTTTGAGCCCGGGGCGATGTGTGGGGGCCTTTAGGGATTTTGATTTTTAGGACTCGAGGTGGTGGCTCATACTGCTTTTGTCCATATGGGTTGCCAGAATAAACAAAAAATAAAAGTTTGTTGTAGCCGTTTTCAATAATAAATAATAATAATTCAATAATTCTATTCAATAATCAAGTTAATATCATAAATGTGCAACAACCAATCAACTAATGGCTAGATCTAACAAATACTTCTCAACAAGGAAAATCTTTTAGGCCTAGTTCTCACATCAGTTTAGAGCCCGAGAGGACGGTATGGCGTTTTCCATGGGACCGATACCACAAAACCAGAGGCTGCTTTTAGTGTGGCCAGGGATGTTAACGATGCCAACCTCAGGAACGATCAGATCAAGTCTCAACTCTAGTTCTACCTGCTTGTTGGCAAACACTCAAACAATACACACTGATGACCCAGACAATTTAGTATCGAGGTCAAGAAAACATTTGCAGTCTCCCAGACCAACCTGAGATAACCTTGATGACACCACTTTGGCATCCTCACAGTGTATTTCTCAGACTTGCTAAAGCTCCTCTTATGTCACAGAAGACCTTCATTTATAGGGTAGGCAGGACTCAGCATTACTAGTAAACTGAGCCTTTGTGAGGGCTGCATGTTTTTCAGTGGGACAGTACTGTAAAACACTGAGCCTTACACACAGGGCTGTCTTCTATACACATGCATCAGGACTTTGTACTCACCATCATCTCCTATAAGCGGCACGTCTTCCTCTGTTCCTTCAACTCTTGACATGTTTGCCTCCACCTTTTCCTCCTTTACCAGCACTGCCTCTGGCTCCACCAGCTCCACATCTGGAGACTTCAAAACATGGAAGGTTTTTCATTCGCTCAGCAAAGCCTTGTTTCATATTCATGCAACAACATCCATTTCAAATCAAAGCATCATGTCTCCAGTCCTCCACGGTGCCTTGTGGTGTGCTTACATTGCTCTGGATGCTTTCAGCGTGGATCAGCTTGTTGGTTGTGTCCCCAGCAGCAGCTCTGGCAGACCACAGAGGAACATCCATCTGTCGCTCAAACACAGCATCTACACAGACACAAGAAACATGTCTCTTTAGAAACACTGGGGGTGTATGTTCTAACAATCAGTGCTGACAGTAGGGATGGGTATTGGTAATCAATTTCATATACTATGAATGAGATTATATACATAATATATATGTCAAATCACAGATCTGTGACGGTCTCTAGTACATTACCACCAACCATCAAGTAAATCACAAATAATGAATTTTTCATTGTAATGGGTCATTCTTACATTAATGTAAGATAAGATAATGTAATAATGTTACATTACATTAATTTTCTTATTTAAAATGAATCAACTGTTGCTGTTAACTTTACTCAATTGTTACAAGACGTGGGCTGTGTGGACACCACTTTGACATGTTTAGCTCTCTCCGTCATCGCCGGTGTCAGGTGTCAAGTGTCTGTCTGTGCAGCCGTGTGTGACAGAGTGGAGAGTGAAAATCCTTCATAGACAAATGTCTTCATTTTTTCAATACTGTTAGCAGAACCGATAGCGTCGGAGCTTATTAATACCACAGTCTTTCTGAAGGTAGCCCTGGGTCCGTTTAATACCAGGTTTTGGTACCCATCCCTAGCTAACAGCATGACAACAGTGGAAGAATTGAGAAAATACACAAAAGAAAGCGTCTTTCCCACCATTTAACAGCTGTCTTTAAATAAGTATCGAAATACAAATACCAGACATATGGTTGCTCAGGAATGTCAGTCAGAATTGGATGTGTAGGTAGACCCTGTCTCTTTACAAGTTGACCAGAACAGAGAAAAGAAGAAGCTTGTGATGTTTTCTGCACCGTAGTGCTCTCCTATAATACACCACTGTTCCATCACAGCCAAGTGGAAAAAGTTGATTTGTGTGACATTTATTCATGTTTGGCTTTTCTATTCACTTCTGTCTGTTGAAAATAAAACTGGGAATATATTAAAATGTTGGCCCAATATGTAATTAATGAGCCTGAACAAATACAGTAGAAAGGCAAACATCCATATTACAGTGTGACAGAGGTGATTCACTAACCCCTTTCAGATAGAAAAGGTGGCACATGTGCAGCAAGGTAAAGGCTGCAATGTGCCGCCTTGTCTATCTAAAAGGGAGGTGTAATATTCCTCCTTTTCCAAAAAGCCTCCACTTTTCCTCCTCTGGTAGGCGTCAACATGTGACGTGACGTGAAGCAGGAAGTTGGGCGTGAAGAGAAGCAGGCTGAATTTGTCTTCAAAATAAGAGCTTTACATTGGACCCCATCGGAGTTTAGAACTGGGTTCTTAGCGGGGGGCTTTTAATTTGAAAGTAGCGACCGCTATTAGCTCGCCGCTACAACAACAAGCGGACAACCAAGACAGCTACAGAGAGCGAGGAGACGCTAGCATCTCCCGGATCTCAGCGGCTTTCCAGTTGCTCATCTTCGTGGATGAAGTGACGAACTGACTGCTGTGATCAGCTGTTTCCTGGTTTTAAAACTCCCGGCTGTGGGTGCGCAGCAGTGCACGTCATCCACACCTCCGCCCACCTCAGGATATGCCACCACATTGCCGCCTCGGATTTACAGCAATGGAGGCGCAAATAAGTGTAACGTTACCCTCCGAGGCGCAAAATTGGTGGGACAAGACAGACCACCAATTTGCCGCCTTCTGTCTAAATCCGCGGAGCGAGCCGCCAAAAGGACGGCAGATTGGTGGCTTGCTGCCCAGAATAAAAACGGCTAGTGTGTCTGCATGCAGGATTCAATCAGCTGCTGTTTCACTTATGGCTCAAAAATGTTCTGTTTTTATTAGAATAATATTACATCATTACAACTACGGCCTATTAACAGTCTGCATTTTCTTTTGCTTAATTAAGATGGGCTCATCAGCAGGAAAGCAGCACTGATCTTTAAATCTTTATCTATGAGGCTGATCAGACCTGATACTTACATCTATCCTGAGTGATCCAATCAGAAGTGGACCGTTCACACCTTTCCTTCTAGAATGCGTCTCGACATGCTTCTAAAGAGACCACTTATGACTGGATCTCATTTCCCTTCGGTCTATGCAAATAAACATGTACATCACTCAAACACACCAACACAATGCCTTTCACACACAAATAACTTAATGTAGAACATTTATTCCACTCAACTCTCAAAATTGAGGGATTTGTTAAGGGAGTCTGGTGATATAGTGGTTACTAGTTCAATGGTTGGATCAGTTGAAGCAGACAGCATGTTCACAAACATCTGCTGCTAACACTGGCAGGTTAAGAGAACCCAAACATGTCACTGACATTACAGTCAAGCACATGGAAGTCAGACAGTGTCTAATCCATTCTGCCTGGTGTTGTCTCTTCTTCTGCATACACACTGCTGACAGAATGTGCCCACATGTATTCCAGAACACCTCTGAATGTGGTCTGAGGACGTGCTCACATTTGGCCCCGTTGCTCCGTGCCATGCCTGAGCACAACTGTCCCTCCTCCCCAGTCCCCTGCTGGCCTGCACCCATACTGCTCTGGCTGCAACCAGGCTTGAGCTCGGTAACCTCTTGTACATTCGTCACCATTTTGTAGCGCAGTTGCACAATGGAGAACAACTAAGAGAACATGACTTTACTGACTTTTTTCTGGCTTATTGTGGGTTGTCTTGGTCATAGACTGCCCTCTTACATTCATGGATTTCTTGATTATGCAAGGCGGTGTAACACGCATGATTATACTTCATGTCCACGTTGCGTACTGGTGCTTGTGCTTGTGCATGAGCAACCGTTCCATGCCGAAGCACACCTCTTCCAACTGTGCCAGGGCCAAGACAGTGCACCGTGTGGAGCACTAACACAGACTGTACTTTCGGGTCAACATGTGTGGGCATGGGACAGATTGCCTAGTGTGAGTGTGCCCTGAGTGATCAGATCTTTTGGGGGATGTTCACCCCTGTACTTAGAGCTGTCCACCTGTGATTGGATCACTTAGGACAATGATAATACCATGTCCAAACAGGGCCTATTTGTTCATGACACCCCGCCAACTTCACATCCGACTTGTATATAATGCAACAAATGGTCACTGCTCACATTCATAAAGCCCAGTTCCACCACAAAACTGCAGGGCCTCCTCAGACAGTGCTGAAGTGTACAGCCCGGCTCTACAGTGAACAAACCTGGGGCCAAACCACAGTGTTCACCTGACAACTGACTGCTGCCAGTTTCACAGTAGTACATTTTGAAATTAACTTAAAGCAAACGCTAACAATCAATATAATAAAATGAGTAACAGAAATACTGTAGATGCAACATTTGTTAAATGCAGACAGCATCAGTGGACAGGCTCTAGGGGTAGCCACGAACGTGATTAATCATCAGAATTAAGAATATGTGAGTGTACAACTTGGATTTGATTTGATACAGAGCCTCAGAGCTTCTTTTAGTCGTGAAGCAGCTGCTAACTGTGACAACACTTATGTTAGGTAAACAGGAGAGAAACATCAAGTTACTGGCACGCACACACACACACACACACACACACACAGTGTGGGTCTAGTCACTTCCCTGCTTCTTTTAATGGTGTAAGGTTTTCACAGAAATGACACAATTCTGGGTTTACTCAATGATGTGACCTGGCGTGTGACAATACTGTTTCTAATAAATACTAGTACAGTACTTATAATCAAAGTGTTTTATTATTACCAATTACATCTACATGCCAGGATCAATATTGCATAAAGCAGCTGAAGTGAATCAATAACCCATTTTCACACCTTTAGACAGTACTTAATATGGTAATATTTTTTATGATGCAGTTAAGAGGGTGGGGCACTGAGCAGAGAGGTACTACACAAGTACTAAGCATTAAGATCTTCATTTACTCTCATACATTCAATAAAATATTACTTAAAGGAGCACTCTGTAGTATTGGTGAATACATAAGGAGAAGATAATCATTGTCATTGGCTGATTTTTTTCCGCCTAAACATGCATAATAATCAAACTCTCAAGCTAACCGTGAAGAACAACACATTTATACTGTTTCACTTTATTTATATGCGGACCCTGCCACCTTTCTAGCTTCAGCCAGTGTTCAGGGACCGTATTTCCCTCTGAGAACAGCTTGTTGATTCACTCGTGGGGAAAGTAAATATTCCTGAGTTTGTCTTATCGCCTCATGTATAATGGAGTTTTGAATGTGTTTTTCTCTATGCCGTCCGCTCTCCTGCACTGATCTGAGAACAGTCTTACCGGTGGACGGTGAGGAGCCTCGCAGCCTGTCGCTGGTGTTGATCTGCACCCTCGGTCGGCTGCTGTTCATGGCGCTCTCGCGGAGCCTCCTCTCGGCATTCCCCCGGGCCATCTTCAGCTCCAGCAGATGCAGTTTCCTCTTCAGGGCTTTGTTCTCTCTCTGGCACTGCGACATCTGTAAACTCACTACCGCATAGTCGTCGTCCACCAGTTTACAAATCTCCGCCACTGCTGCGTTAGCCAGAACCTCCATAATGGAGGCTAGCTGCGTCTGAAAGGCCAGGCGGCTGGACATGGTTGCTGCAGCCAGCGGCTCTCTGGCGGCTCCGTCGCCTTCTAATTTCCGTGTGAACTCCTCTTGAAGGACTGGGGTGTGCTGGAGCTTCGGTCAAATCATTACAGCAGTAGTGGAAATACTACTCGCTTAAATGTTGAGCAGGCAAAAGAAGGCTAATCTAGGTAGCTTCTCCTACACTCACAAGCTCCGACCGCAAACACATGGCGTCACTTCCGGCTTTAGAAACGTTACCTTAAGTACTGGAGTATTTCCTCACATGAATTTAATAACAGCCACTCCTCTCTTTATGCTGCTTGTTGGTTGTTTATTTCACGGCAAGCCTAAAATGTAATTTCCACTAGTCTTCATATCTGGCATGTTAAATAGTATCTAGTATAATATATCATCTACCTGCTTCACAGAGCTTACATGCACCCTGATAAGGCCACAAAGCACGGCGAGGAGCACATTCTTTGACTTCTCTAGTGCTTTCGACATGGTCCAGCCAGTGCTTTGGTCTGAACCAATCCATTGTAGCTCTGGCTGTATGTTTTGGGTCGTTGTCCTGCTGGAAGGTGAACGTCCGCCCCAGTCTCAAGTCTTTTGCAGACTCTAACAGGTGTCTTCCAAGATTGCCCTGTATTTGGCTCTTCCCATCAACTTTAACCAGCTTTCCTGTCCCTGCTGAAGAAAAGCATCCCCACAGCTCGATGCTGCCTCCACCATGTTTCACAGTGGGGATGGTGTGCTCAGGGTGATAGTGTTAGTTTTCCGCCACACATAATGTTTTGCATTTCGGCCAAAAACTTCAATATTGGTCTCATCTGACCAGAGCACCTTCCTCCACATGTGTGCCCCCCCACATGGCTTGTGGCAAACTGCAAACAGGACTTCTTATGACTTTTTTTCAACATTGGCTTTATTCTCTCCACTCATCCATAAAGGCCTGATTTGTGGAGTACACGACTAATAGTTGTCCTGTGGGCAGATTCTCCCACCTGAGCTGTGGATCTCTGCGGCTCCTCCAGAGTTACCATGGCCTCCTGGCTGCTTCTCCTTGCCCGGCCTGTCAGTTTAGGTGGACGGCCATGTCTTGGTAAATTTGCAGTTGTGCCTTACTCTTTCCATTTTTGGATGATGGATTGAACAGTGCTTTGAACAATGTTCAAAGCTTTGGATATTTTTTCATAACCTCACCCTGCTTTAAACTTCTCCACAACTGTATCCCTGACCTGTCTGCTGTGTTCCTTGGTCTTCATGATGCTGTTTGTTCACTAATGTTCTCTAACAAACCTCTGAGGCCTTCACAGAACAGCTGTATTTATACTGAGATTATATTAGATTAGATTACACACAGTTGGACTCGATTTACTAATAAGGTTAATTCTGAAGGCAATTGTTGCACTGGATTTTATTCAGGGGTATCAGAGTAAAGGGGGCTGAATGCCTTTGCACACCACACTTTTCAGTTTTTTATTTGTGAAATAATTATGCACAATTATGCGCCACTTTGTGTTGGTCTATCACATAAAATCCCAATAAAATACATTTACGTTTGTGGTTGCAACGTGACAAAATGTGCAAAAGTTCAAGGGGTATGAATACTTTTGCAAGACACTGTATACTATAGAACAAACAAAAGAGCAAGACGCAGACACACACACATGCAGGCGCACACTACCATATAGAACACTTCATAAAACTTCATAGAACTTCTATTTCTATATATCTACAATGAAACAGGAGAGCTGATCGCAGTTAACACATTTAAACGTTATCCACCATGTTTGATTGTTTTTAGATCATTTAAAAAAAGAGGGAGTCACTTATTGTTATCTTAACTCATCAGATGTCAGGTGAGTTTTCCAATAGATTTTGGTTCTGTAGAAAACAAATTTGCTGCTCAGCTGCTGCCACTTGTAGTGTGATTTCTGATATTCAGGTTTTCACATGGATTCATGTAGTAGCTTTTGTCACTTGTCAAAATGGGATGAGGAAACCTGCAGTTATTAATCATGTATGACCACAGGTCTGTGGTTATACATTTTCCATCACTTCTCATCACCGTTTAGGCAAGTCAAATCCACACAGACTGTCCATTACCCTACCCCTTCACTTTTTCTTCTGTAAGACAAGTAACTTCTTCTCCTGTCCCTGTCTTTTTTCATTTGAACGGCTCAAAAGAAAACTGAGGAGTCCAGATGACTGAGAAGGTCCAGTCCTTTATACATGAAGTCACATCACACAAATGATGCCCACAGCACAGCTAAGTCCATTGCAAACTGTTTTACATGTTTAATGACACCCATACATTTGAACAAACTGGAACATGTCATGAAAGAATACTAAAAGGCAAAATATCTGTTTTAGCTGTGCAACAGCTAGTGCCAATTACATCCAAACACCTACACACACAAACACGACTCTCTGATAGATATATGTGATTACTTTACATCTTTTTACAGTCCTTTGTTACTGGATTGAGAAAAAGAATGATTGACATTAAAAAGTGAAATCTCAGTCTTCATCCTGTGAAGAGTTGAGAGAGGGAGATTCAAACATTGCAGGCCAGCATCAACAGTGCTTCGTACCGAAAAAATACAAAGATTCTGATTTCACTGCCCAATCTGGATTCCAACCTCGAGGTCAACCTTCTGGACAACGCGTTACATCTTCCCCTATTCTTGAGGGATGAGTAGTAAATAAATACACTGACAATCAGTGTGACAGACATTATCATGAACACAATCATACGTGAGAAAGTGCAGGCCTGGACTCCAGTGCCAACATTTACCATTCAATAGCAGGCTGCCTCCAAAAGGCCACTCATTCATGGTACTGTAGAAACATGAGAAACAGTGTGAATGATACGACAAATACATCATGACAAACTAAATGAGTATCAGCGCTGCCTCCTAATTTTTGGCCATGGATTTAACAATTAGTTATGGGAACATTTAAAGTGCTTTAAAGGAAGAGTCTGACATTATGCAGAACAGACATATTTACCCACAGTCAGAAAAGAAGATGGATATTATATCATTACTGATTATCCAATACCGAGATCAAGGACTAAATGAACCATACAGGCATCCTTTCATATCTGTTGGCGTGCCAGCAGTCCTAAAACACACAACAGCTGGCAGTGTCTCCAAATATGAATCTGGCTTTAGAAACAGGCCCAAAATGTTTTTCTTAAAAAGGGGAATTCCAATATTTCTCAACCTGGACCCTGTATTTACATGTTCGGTGAGTAAATTATTCATACTACAAAAGTTTAGGAATCAGTACAGCAGATCTCCTCAGCTGGCAGCCATGACACGACTGCAGAGTGATCCTTCAGTCAGGGACGCTCCGACTGTCACAGTTACATTATCTCAGAGTGTTTCTGTCACTGACAGGCTCAGGTTGTTATTCTGAGTATCCGACAACATTATGGAGATGATTCCTACAGAGACCTTTTAGTTAAAAAACAGATTTTTTTCCACAGTCATAGCTGACTATCAGGACAATCTAGATGAGGCAACAACTGAAACATCTCACCTGTGAGATTTCAGAACAAGACACGACAGTTTACTCCTTCAGTGAGACAAAAAGGATCTTACACTTTAACAAAAGGGAATCATTTCTGTAGTATTGTCATTACAGACACTACCTCAGGCTGTAAGGGACAAAAACAAGCACTCTGAGTGGATGTAACTTTGACAAAAGATGATGTTGCAGCCATTGCAGCTTTGTCGCACCTTTCAGCTGAGACGATCCACTGAACCAATTCCAAAATGTTGTAAGTATGAATGAATTACACACCAAAACGAGTAAATATAGGGCAAAGGTTTAAAAATCCAGGAAGTCCCTCTTAATGACGGGTGCTTGACATCCAATGAATTTTAAAAGCAAAGCTTGCAGGTGTTCAAAATTTGGTCCCGTTCACCTTGTTAATGATGGCTATGTACCATCATCATCATCATCATCATCATCATCATCAGCCAAATAAGCCCAGATAAACTCAGCCCTTCTCCCTTCTGGATCGGCCCACTTGGGTAAGTTATGTAAACCAGACAGTCCGTCACAAACAGGACCATTTAATGACAAATGACAGGTTAAGTGCTATCAACACTGTCTCAGGCACTCGTTTACAGTCCACTCTGTGATCCCGTCAGGTGGAAACAAGGAGGAAGAAAAGAATCAGAGGGCTTGAGGGGAAAAAAAAACTTAAAACAGAAGTCACATGTTACTGCTATAGTTTAGGACAAATATCACCTGTACGTGCCAGGACATGACAGGATACAGCCTCGCTTCTCATCTGCTCGTGCTTACATAAGATGCTATAATTCCCATATGAAGGGGTTTCAATCATTCACCCCTCAGAGTCCAAACTGTACGAGTTTCCCTTCCAGATGAAATCCAGCTGCTCCAGCAGTCAGTCTACAGGCCACACTGAGACTGCTGCCGGTGTCTGCGGACGCTACACATCTGGCTGAAGGACTGTCCGCAGCGCGAGCAGCTGTAGGGCTTCTCCTGCGTGTGGACTGTGCGGTGCCTCTTCAGGTGGCTGGACGAGATGAAACTCTTCCCACACAGTGAACATCGGTAACGCCTCTCCCCAGTGTGGATGAGGAGGTGGACCCGCAGGTTGTTGGGCTGGGCAAATCCCTTCCCACAGTGGGGGCAGGTGTAGGGTCTCTCCCCTGTGTGCACCCGCTGGTGCAGCTCCAGAGCAGCTGCACTGGGAAAGATGCGGCCGCACACGGCGCACACCACAGGTTCTTTAGTCGCGGCGGCGCTGCTCCTGTACGGCCGCCTCTGGCTGCTCGTAGTGACAGAAGGAGCTGCAGGGGGAGGGGGCGGAGGAGGTGCTGGAGGGGGCGCGGCTACGACAGCGGCGGCGGCCGCAGCGGCAGCAGCCATGTCAAAGGAGGCAGCAAAAGCAGCCATTTCATGAGCGCCGCCTGTGAAGAGCATGGTCGGAGGGCCGTCGAGGCTGTCTCCGCCCCCCTGAGAGGGGAAGGAGGCGGAGGGGTGGCCGGTTTCTGTGTTCCCCAAACCCAGTTGTGCTACTGCATACGCTGCACCAAGATGGCTGACCCTCTCCTGCATCCAGGCCAGGTCCAGGCCCAGGCTGTTGAGGCGGTCAGGGCTGGGCTCGTCTGAGGCTACAGGGGCTGACAGCTGAGAGGGGTGGAGTTCCTCTTCTGTAGGATCACCTGTCTCCATCTCTGGCTTCATAGCACCATCTGTCAGGCTCCCACCCAGGTCCCTGCGAGCAGCCTCAGGGCCCGGGACCCCCCCACTGCTGACTGGTACACTGTTGCTTAGAGGCTTGCTGGCTTTACGTTTTGCTCGAGGCCTGCAGGTCAGGTCCATTGTGGCGTCAGTAGTGGGGAGGGAGGGCTGGGCGCTGGAGGTGGTGATGTTGGTGACACTGGTGCCAAGAACAATGTCGCTGGGTGGGGTCTCCTCACTGGGCTCCAGGGCTGAAGAAGGATAGGCAAGGGCAAACTGATTTAGGTATTAATGGAGAAGAAGTGAGCAGTACAGATGTGCTGTAAATATTTTACCAACATTGAACCCATCAGAAGAATCAGTGAGTCACAGATGGAATCAGTAGCAAAGCACACTCACCAGCAGACAGGCCACATTCAGCCCTGATGTTGACCTCCACCTTGAGGTCCAGGTTGCAGTCGTCTCTCTCCACTTTCTCCTGCTTCACCAGAGGTAACACCTTGGTGTCCTCCTGCTGTCATACAGTGAAAAGCAGCTGGAACATGACAACACATCTGCATCCATCAGATTCTGTCATCACAGCTCAGGATGAACCTAGAACTCGTGGAACCTAGACGTCTGACCATGCTCATGTGTCTGGGCTACCTAAAATGCATGACGTCATGGAGGCAAGTCAGAGATCGTCCACAATACTTTGTGCTATGCAAGACTGTAAGGGAAACCGCACAAGCAATATATGAAGCTTTCAGCCTCACCATCTGTAGCTGCCCTGAAACAGCTGGGAAGCTCACAAGACTCTGAATGTACTCTGATTAATCTTTACCTTTGACACATGTTGAAAGGGTTCATCTTCAGAGGAGGTAGGAAGAGCTGGCACCAGAGGCTGATGGTCGTCAGGTACTGAAAGATAGTACAGGAAACTGAGCTGGTATTATCCACAGTCACATTGTGCCATCTGAGTTCTGGTCCTAATTGCTCAGTTTTTGTATAAAGCATTAGGGATTGACCGATTATGGGCCCTGGATGATTATCGGGCCATTATTCACAGATTATCAGTATCTATGATTCTTCTGTCAGATTGCAGATAAATATAAGATGATTTAAAAATGTGCTACTTTGGCTCTGACACAGCTTCCTCTCACACAACGTTCCAACTCCAACACTAACTGGATGGTAACATGTCACAATTAATAACCTATAAACAGTGAATAATCTGAATCTGTAAAGTAACTCGTAACTAAATGTATGAAATAAATGTAGTGGAGAGGAAGTCTAAAGTATCAGGGAACGGACGTACTGAAGTAAAGTACCAGAAAACTGTACTTAAAGGGATATTCCGGTGCAAGTTTAATCCATGGTCTAACACACCGTGACACCGAGTAAGACTCCCCCTCGAGAGGTCAAGTTTGCTGACCGCTAGCTTAGCTAGTTTTAGCAACCTCAGAAAAGACGGCACGAAAACAATACACTGCCGCTTCCGCCTCCATTTAGAAACCGCCATCAAAAAGCCACAATTAATGGTGAGAACAGCAGCAAACTTCAGCAACAGTACATGTACAGTCCCAGCACACAGTACGAAGCATCAAACATCTGCTAGCTTTGCTGGATTTGTATTAAAAACACAGCTCAACTCTCCGTGCTCCTCCAGCAGCCTGCCTGTGTTTGGAAGCCCCGATGAGTCGATTACCGAGTGCAGTAGATTTCCGCAGCTCAAGGATGAAAATGTCTGATTATTACTCCATGGAATGCTCAGTTCTTATTATCGAGAGCTGACAGGGAAAATAAGGGAAGTAATGGAGTAATAAACATGCATTTTCATCCTTCAGCTGAGGAAATCTACTGCACTCGGCAATCGACTCGTCGGGGCTTCCAAACACAGGCAGGCTGCTGGAGGAGCACGGAGAGTTGAGCTGTGCTTTCAATACAAATCCAGCAAAGCTAGCAGATGTTTGATGCTTCGTACTGTGTGCTGGGACTGTACATGTACTGTTGCTGAAGTTTGCTGCTGTTCTCACCATTAATTGTGGCTTTTTGATGGCGGTTTCTAAATGGAGGTATAAGCAGCAGTGTATTGTTTTCGTGCGGTCTTTTCTGAGGTTGCTAAAACTAGCTAAGCTAGCGGTCAGCAAACTTGACCTCTCGAGGGGGAGTCTTACTCGGTGTCAAGGTGTGTTAGACCATGGATTAAACTTACACCGGAATATCTCTTTAAGAAGAGAAACTAGTAAAACATATCCTCTGCTTTGCAGCCCGTCACATGGAGTTAACATGTAGTGGTGAGAAACACAACATGCTACAAGGCACAAGGTGGATTTAGGTGGATGGTTCTACAGCACAGGGCTGTCTGCTGGTACAGTATGGCTGCTGCTCCAATATCCCATCTTTAATGCACCACAGCAGTGACTACTGCACAGTGTGAGCTGTCTTTTTGTTTCAAGTTCTGCTCATTTTTGACTTTTGCTGTAGTTTGGATGTGCGTGGCATGGACGTAAAATCTTACAGAGACATCTCCAGATAGAACTGAATGGCCAGCCTGACCGTTGTGTTGTGATAGAGTTGACAGGATGTGAAGGTGGGTGCTGCTTTATCGCCTGGCTTTGGCTTGAAGAGGGCCACATTTGCAAACTATAGTTTTACTACATTCAGTATTCCACTTCTGTGCTTTTACAGTAAATGACATCTTTCTGTCTCTAATGAAACACAGCACACAAACTGTGACCTGAGACATGAAGGACTGGGAGTTAAGAGGAGCCCAGCAGATATCTGCAAACATGGACTGGACACCACTGGGGGTAAATCAGAAGACAGCATCTTTGTTTTTGACCTGAACTGACACAGATCCAGTCCACTCCGACCAGGCCAGCCTGCATGTGATGTGATGTGATGTGATGTGATGTGATGTGGTGTGGTGTGATGTGATGTGATGTGATGTATGCCTGCATGGTGCTGATGTCCACATGAGTGCAGCCTGAGGCATCAGAGCACATCACTGTGTCAGCTGCTCTCTAGATGAGCTCATGCTGTATGTGTGAGGATGTGTCTGTCATGGTGTGTGTCATGGTGTCTGCCTCCTGCCTCCTGCCTCCTGCCCTCCATCTATTTACCTTCGGGTGGCCTAAAATGAACGGCGTGCATTTCCTCCCGCTGACTCCGTCTCCTCATTTTCCTCTCGTAGCTCCGCATCTTCACGTCCATTTCTCGCAGTTTCTGTCTCAGGGTATCGTTCTCCTTCTCGCTCTTCTCCCGCTCCTGGTCCATCTGGGAGCGCAGCGCCGCGTAGCCATCGTCCACCAATTTACAGATCTCTGCCACCGCAGAATTGGCCAATATCTCTATAATCGAGGCGATTTGCGCTTGAAAGCCGACACAGTCCGCCATCATCGCCAGGTCTGTGCGTCTGCTCCTGCACGGACAGATGCGCGCGGCGGACGGCTGCCGCTGCCGCTGCTGCCGCGTCTGCCGCTGCCGCTGCTGCCGCCGCGGGGCACGGCCGTCAACAGATCCGCACACCGCCCAGAGACGGCTGACATGCGAGAGGACCCGTGTGTGTCACACTGTCTGTCGTCTTTAATGTGTTCAAGACAGTTGTGGCTCTTTGAGGTGAGAGAGTCGCCTCCTGATGACGTCACTTTGTTGTTCAGCATCACTTCACAGGCAGCTGTGTGTGCGGACCGGACAGCTCTGCTGGCTGTATGTTGGAGAATGTGCCGTGAAGTGGATCCAAGACTGTCACACTGTCATGATCAGAATGCAGCAGTCACACCAGATGTTTCAGCGGTCATCTGTCATCTGCAGCCACACAATGAATCATCAGCCACCCTGTCACACCGCAGCACATAGTGAGCTGCTCTTCTGTGGATTGATATATATTTTTAAATCAGATGTACACACTCAGATACTTCAAATGTTTAGTTTCAAAGTGTCGTGAAAATACAGCAGAGGTTGATTCAGTTACTGTCGAAGGTGCACTGTGTAGTCTGAGGAAGACACGAGAAAGACGAGAAAAGTCTTTATTTATTGATGTTCGTGGTCGAATAAACTGAATAAACCAAATCTCCTCAAAGGACTCCACAATACCATCCTGTTGGACTTGTTCATGTCAGCAGGAGCTTCTCAGCAGCCTCGTGTCCAGCTGCTCGGGGCTCTGGGCTCTTTCCCCTCGAGGATCGCTTGTTTATGTGGAAATATATCAAGTTACTGTTTCTGAGTTTCTTCATTTTTTGTTAATAACATTTTCCCAACACTAAACTGTTGTCCTCTCTGTGCTCCATCAGTCACAATACAAACTAGAGTTATTCTATTTTGAAAATTAATTTAAGGTGAAAATTGAATTAATAATTTGGTAGTTTGTATTAATTAAATGTCTGCTAAGACAGCTTATTATCTATTCATGTTTCTACTTGGAGCATTGTATAACGACTTCAATCAGAAATGTATGTTATTTATTCTAATTGAATATTAATGGATTATTATTAGTGTTCGACCTGGAGTAAACAAACATCTATTGCTGTTTTGGAACCAGTTGTGAAATCCTTCTCGGAAATAAAGCCCAGCGCTTCACTTGATTCTGCAGTTTCCAAGCAGACTTAAAAATGATGACATTCCTTACACATACATATTGAGTGTAAATCTGACTGATTCAACTCGTGTCATCAACCCACATGTGACCTTCAACAATATTCATTCCAGCGTGTTCGAAGGCAGCTACTCAAAAAGAGTTTAATTCATTAAAAGGTTTTAACCCAGGCTGCTGTTTTTTAAGCAAAGTTTATGAGAATCTCACTGACAATTTACTTCTCAGATTCAAAATATGCATTGTTTTTCTGTACTCTTGTGTTTATAGAAAATATCATTTTTTTAAATTGTGAAAACTAATAAACAAAAACAAAACAAAAAAAAATTGCATTGTTTAAACACATTTAAATTATGGGTACGACAACTCAGACATAATATACAAGTCCCCTTGGTACGTCACTTTTTTCAGCTTTTTCACCTTACACTACCAGTCAAGAGTTTGGACACACAAGAAAACCATTAAATGAGAAGGTGTGTCCAAACTTTTGACTGGTAGTGTACATGGAATCATTTCTACAGCAAAAATGAATATTATTCCTCTTAGAAAATGTGTGAAATTTTTCTACTGTTCAGTGGCAAATAGCTTCCTCCATCTGAGGTTGTTCCCCCAAAAAACCCAGAAGTAAATCACAAAAACATATCACCAACTTTTTTGTTTTGTAAATCTTGCTAACAAATGTGTTTTTTTATTAAAACACTTGTGTTTTACTGTGTGTTCATACAGAATGGTCTGGAGAAAACTGGATTATTACTTAGAAGAAGCTAAAAGTGTGATGTTGTATGATGGAAACAAGAACCAGAAAACTAACAAAAAAGCCTTGATTTGGTAAGTTTCAGATTTTACTTCATGTTTTCCAAATCTCTCAAAAAGTATTTGAATAATATACTATTGAACTTGGAATTTACACTGGAGTCTGTTAACTTGATTAATAATTACAAATCAATTAAAGTAATTGATGTTATTGATCCGCTTCAGAGTTATTTTAAGAGATTTTTTTACAAACAGTATGTTCCAATAAAGTTGGAACAAACCAAACCTGACTCATTCCCACAGGCTGGATTAGAACAGAGCAAACACCTGCAGATACATAGTGTTTGAATGTTTTATTGTAAAGCTGAATGTGTAGAAACAGCAGAGTAACACAGGACCAACATTCATCCACCTGACACGCCGCTCCTGTGTGTTCACTTGCTGATGTGGACGCTGTGGTGGCGGACCAGGTTCCCCAGCACCGAGAAGCTCTTGCCACACTTGGTGCAGCTGTGGGGTCTCTCCCCGGTGTGGACGGCCTGGTGCACCTTCAGGCTGCAGGCCTGCGAGAAGCGTTTCCCACACAGGCTGCAGCTGTAGCGCTTCTCCCCCGTGTGGACGCTCATGTGTCTCTTGATGTGGCTGGACTGGGAGAAGCGCTTGCAGCAAAGGGCGCAGCTGAACGGTTTCTCCCCGGTGTGCACCCGCTGGTGGGTCTTCAGCTGGTGCGGGTGGATGAAGGGCTTCTTACAGAGGGGGCAGTGGTAGATCTTCTCCCCGGCATGAGAGCGCTGGTGCACCACCAGGTCTCTGGAGCTAGAGAAGAGGTAGGCGCACTGCTGGCAGCTGAACACTTGCTTGGTGCTGCTGGGAAAGTCTCTGCTCCTGGAGTCAGAGAAGCTTTTACTGAAGGAGGCAGCGCTTAGAGAGTCTGACATGGAGGAGCTGCCAATACCACTCAGGAAAGAAAAAGATGAGGATGACAGTGGCTCCTCCATCCCTGTGACTCCATCTGTGGAGCATCTGTGAGGAGCTGTGAGAGACTGGGCCACCTCCGGAGAGGAGAACAGGTCATCGAACGAGCAGGAGTCCAGGCTGCTGGTGTCCGGTTCTGCTGCTCCACCCTCTGAGTGCTGCTGACTGCTAGTGTCAGTTAATCTGCTGTTACTCACACACTCACTTCTCATGACAGAAGCTAAAGGTGTCCTGAATGCTTCAGCCCACGAAGGTTCAGACTCCAGTTTGACTGCTGTTGACACTGCCTCTCCCCTCCAGTCTGCTGCAGCACCGCACAAACCCTTCACTCCAGCATGAGTCAGTGACAGCTCTGATTCCAGCTGAGTCTCTGCATCAGGAACTTCACTGCTGCTGTATTCAGCAGACAGAGAGTCACAGGGATCCACAACATTTTGTTCTTCTTCTTCGTTCAGGTCTGTCATTTTCCTGCCTCTGTTTGGACCAGAACCTCCTGGTGCCATCTGTGCTGCATCTGAGCACAGATCCAGAGTACTGGCCTCCACCACTCCTTCTCTCTCCACCTGCTGCTGAGCTTCAGCTCTCACAAAGCCCAGTTCTTCATCCCAGCCTGATGCACTGACTCTTTCTGCTTCGACACTCAGAGGGTGCTCACCCTCCTCAGCAGGAGAGACAGCTGGAGGTCCGACTAAAGAGTGAACAGAGAGAAAAGGACAAAGATTACATCCGTCTTTCATTCTCTTTCAGAGTGTTCATGTAACTGTGGATCTGCAAACAATTTACACAGGACGGAAGGATGTGTTTTTAAACCAGTACTGACAGTTGCCTGCAGATATATCTCATGTATCCCTGTTACCATTCATTACTCCATACCTTCATATACAAATGTATTTGATTTTCATTTTTCTCCTTTAGCACAGCGGCTTCAGTAGCAGCCAGCTGCTGTATCTACTCATTTAATGTTTCTGTTTCTTTCTTCCTTTATGGTGTTTGATGAAAAGAAGTCAAACACTCTGTACAGTATCATACAGTCTTTCATACATACTGCTGCTGTTAGGAGGCGTCTGATGGTCTTCCAGTAATGTGCAGCCTGTCAGCTCCTCTTCCAGCCTTTCCTTCTTTATCACAACTACCTGTGGCTCCGCCGGCTGCTCTGTCACCACCACCGGCTGCAGACAGAAAGCATGTACACCCATCAGGCATAACATCATGACCACCGACAGGTGAAGTGAATAACACTGATTACCTCTTCATCATGGCGCCTGTTAGTGGGTGGGATATATTAGGCAGCAAGTGAACATGTTGTCCTCAAAGTTGATGTGGTAGAAGCAGGAAAAATGGGCAACGTAAGGATTTGAGTGAGTTTGACAAGGGCCAAATTGTGATGGCTAGACGACTGGGTCAGAGCCTCTCCAGAACTGCAGCTCCTGTGGGCTGTTCCTGGTCTGCAGTGGTCAGTATCTATCAAAAGTGGTCCAAGGAAGGAACAGTGGTGAACCGGCGACAGGGTCATGGGCTCACTGATGCACGTGGGGAGAGAAGGCTGGCCCGTGTGGTCCGATCCAACAGATCAGCTACTGTTGCTCAGATTGCTGAAGAAGTTAATGCTGGTTCTGATAGAAAGGTGTCAGAATACACAGTGCAGCACAGTTTGTTGTGTATGGAGCTGCAGAGCTGCAGACCAGTCAGGGTGCCCATGCTGACCCTGTCCACTGCTGAAAGCACCAACAATTAGAACTGGACCAAGGAGCAATGGAAGAAGGTGGCCTGGTCTGATGAATCACGTTTTCTTTTACATCACGTGGATGGCCAGGTGTGTGTGTCACTTACCTGGGGAACACATGGCACCAGGATGCACTATGGGAAGAAGGCAAGCCGGCGGAGGCAGTGTGATGCTTTGGGCAATGTTCTGCTGGGAAACGTTGGGTCCTGCCATCCATGTGGATGTTACTCTGACATGTACCACCTACCTAAGCATTGTTGCAGACCATGTCCACCCTTTCATGGAAACGGTATCCCTGATGGCTGTGGCCTCTTTCAGCAGGATAATGTGCCGTGACACAAAGCAGAAATGGTTCAGGAATGGCTTGAGGAGCACAACAACCAGTTTGAGGTGTTGACTTGGCCTCCAACTTCCCCAGATCTCAATCCAATCAAGCATCTGTGGGATGTGCTGGACAAACAAGTCCGATCCATGGAGGCCCCACCTCACAACTTACAGGACTTAAAGGATCTGCTGCTGACATGTTGGTGCCAGATACCACAGCACACCTTCAGGGGTCTAGTGGAGTCCATGCCTCGACGGGTCAGGGCTGTTTTGGCAGCAAAAGGGGGACCAACACAATATCAGGCAGATGTTATGCCTGGTGTGTATCGGTGTATGTTATTACTGTAACATCATTACTGCTGCTGCGTTATTCATCTGATACATACTGATGAAACTCATCAGCAGCCATGATTGCTCCAAAATCCTTTTCTGTTTTTCATTTATTAAATTCTGCATTTATACTTTTTAAAACATGCCTTCAACACTATCTTTATTCTAACAGGTTACAATTAAGCCTGCATGCATCTTTCACTTTGGTCATTTTAATGACATGATGGAAGAGAGAAAGAGATGCCCTTTGCACAGACAGCAGCACTGACCTGCGACTGCTGGATGTCACTCTTCTCCAGTGAGCTGGACTTGACTTCTTCTGCAAAGTGAACATCTGCTCAAAGTAAATCACAGCAGGTTGTTATAATATGTTCACTGTCCCATTGTCATGAGTTGCATGTGCTTTTTGCCAAGTATCATGTAATTAAACCCTCAGTTTCTACAGTGAGGAAAACTTTAGTTACTGAGTCAACACACATGTATATGTACATAGTTGTATATACATATATACAGTAACTATTGACAGAAAACAAGTCACACGTCCCCCTCTTTAGCGACAACCATCCGTTTAGAAGCTGCTAAGAGGCTTAATTGTCTCTTATCTGTGACTTCCAAATCCATGATGTCCAGATTCAGTTAACGGTTTATTTTGAAGTAAAGACTGACAAGCAGTAATTACCAGAGCAAGACCTGGTGGTCAACAGAAAATATCGGAGGCTGGTTCACCTTCTATGTAGAAATGCCACCGTGAAGTGAACAGGTGAATAATGTGTAATCACAGGTGCCAAATACCAGATGTGACAGTAACCAAAGAGACATGTGCAGTTAAAACAGATAATAAACAGTAACACAGGCTAAATCATCATTTTGCCTCCTACACCCTCCTTTATTATGCTGTTTTACGACATTCTAATTTGATTTATGGGTGTGATTATTTTTACATATATCATATATCATATATAATATATATTATTTTATTTTTATGTATTTTTTTTATTTTACATGATTTTACATTATTTCAAGTAAGTATTAGAAAGCATACAAAAACAATATCCATCTTTAAATGTCTTCATCAAAAACAGTATAGTAAACATAAATCGCAAAAAAAGACTAAAAGAATAGAAAAGCAGTTGCCTCTGAGCCTGGTTCTGCTGCAGCCAGCAACCTGAGCTGTTGCACCAGACATGATGTGCTGGAGTTTAAGCTTTGTCTGGATAGTTTTCTAAAGATAAAAACAGTCATCACTGAGCACATTACTGTAAGAACACAACCTTCTCCTCACATCACCGTGTGTTCTAGAAGGAGAACATGAGAACGAAGACTGGATCATAGCCTCGGGACAGCAGCTGTGTGTCTGCTGTGGGAACAGAACTGCAGTGTTAATGCTGTTAAAAAGCAGAATTTTTGACTGGACCCTGGTGACACAAAGCCGGGTTAGTTTCTGCCGGAGCAGCTCACCTCTCCCGGTGCAGGTCCCATCCCGCGGAGGCGGAGGCGGAGGCGGAGGCGGAGGGCAGCCGGGCTCTCTGTGGGGCTGCTCTCCTGGACGGACCTCCATCAGCCGCAGCCTGCTCTTCAGGGCCAGGTTCTCCCTCCGGCTCCGGGTAATCTCCAGCCGCAGGGTGGCAAACTCATCGTCCACGAGCTGGCAGATGTCAGCCACCGCCGCGTTAGCTAACACCTCCATGATAGACGCTAGCTGAGTGTGGAAATCCACATAGCTCGCCATCGTGTGAGAGCGGTGCGGCCGGGCCGCCGCTCCACTCCGGCGGTTCTCACAACGAATGTGCTTTCAGATTATATGTTGAAAATGAAGTCATGTGGTCACAGATGAGACATGTGAGGGGAGACAATGACAGTCACCCTCTGTAATAACTGACATCCCTAAAACAGTGCTTCTTAAAGAAAATCATGTTTCTGTTTACTTCCGGTTGTGCCGCAAGGGTGTCCCTTCGCGTACCGCAATTACTCTAATAGAGTACAGGCGAATATTACAACTACCTAAACTAACTGGTGAGGCTTTGTCACTAAAAAACAGGGCGAGTTAACCCTGCTGCTGGTCAGTACCGTTCCATCTGTCCTGACTGCTGCTGGTCCAACTCTTCCCACAGCTGTCTCTGTGAGACACACCATGTTTTCTCTCCTCTTTTCCACCTGACATGTTACTTAAAAGGTTCTATGTAGTTTTGGTGAAGACATTTTTTTCTGCCGAAACAAACTCTTTGTTTTCATGACTGAATAAACAAACTGACCCTAAAGGACAACACAATTCATACTGTTTTACTTTATGTGGCGGACCCTGCCACCTCTCTAGCTTCAAACAGTGTTCTAGAACCTCATTTTCCTCTGAGAACAGCTGGTTTATTCACAGATGAAAAATGTGTTAGTTTGAAATGACATAGTGATATGACAGTAATCATCTGCAATGCCAACCCTGTTAAAGGTATCACCTGATATTATCACCCGACAGCAGTTCCAGCAGAGAATAAGCTCTAAAAGCCCTCTGTTCACCGCCTGCTCAGCAGCCAACAGTCAGACACAAGCTACTCAACATAGTGCAGTATTTAACAGAGGCTTGGTGAACACCAAACCAGAGCTAGAAGAGAAAGAATACTGGAGAATCTTACTGACATTCATCAGGAGGACACATACAGAACTCCAAATGGATGATAATGTTGCTCTGAATCTGCTGGACGTGTGAATAAGCAAATGGTTATACATATCAGCTTAGAAGGTTATGGTCAGTGTTGTTGTCTTTGTCAGGTTCATCATCCGCCTCTCCGGGGTTAGGTCGCAGTGGCAGCAGGCGTAGTAGGGTAGTAAGGACTGATGTGTAGAATTGAGTGGCATCTAGCATAACACCCCCATCTCCCCTCGCCCACAGTGGTCACTGTCAGAGGCCCTCATCAGTGTCTGGTTTGTCAGTTCTGGGTGGACTGCACTCCCTCTGAAGGTATAAAAGGCTCATTCCAAGGTAACAGAAACATGATTCTTAGTTTTAGATGAACATACACTGTTCAAAACACAAGAATGCCATCATGTTTCCATGTTACTTTGCAGATTTCCATCATAGAAACACCCATTTGTCAATTATTCCAACAGTTTCCTTTTCCCTTTAATGCAACAGTAATTTGTTCACAGTTGTTTTTTTCCCATTTTCCCTTTCATTTGATCCCTGGGTGAAGTGATCCCCTGCCTACATGATGAATTCACTGGGTGTCATCCCCTCTCGACTCAGCTGCTTGGGCAGTCTGTTCAACGAATCAAACTTTTTGTGCCTCAAAGCAGCTGGATGAGCAAAATCAATTGATTTAACCTCAAAGTAAAGAGAGCAGTTAACATGACGTGCAACTGTGATGACAGAGATGTTCTCTTTGAGTTTTTCTAGAAACAACAAAGTACATCACTCTTCATTTCTTTTAATCAAATCTTTTCTAAACAAAGCCTGACTCAGTAACTACAGGAAGACACGTGTCAGAGATGAGACGGTCAGAGATCCTTCAGTGACCAGGAAGGTTTTTCAAGACTTTCCAAACATTTCACAAAGTGAATCCAAAAAAACAGTGACACTAAATGTAAACCTTTTAAGGACATGATGACCAAATGCTGCTGGAATGGAGAGCAAACATCTCATCTATTCACAGGGGCTGGACACAATAATATGAACACCTGTTTTAACAGTTTAATGTCATAAAGTTGCCTTGACGAGCTGGAAGGTGCTCATGTGTATTTCTTCCCTCCGGTACATACAGACCCGTCTCTGGGTCACCTGCTCTACTTGGTGGAGTGCAGTGCCTGATGCCTGATGAGGTTGCTGAGGAAGGAGAAGTTTTTGCCACACTTGGAGCAGTGGAACCTCTTCTCCCCCGTGTGGACGCTCTGGTGGACCTTCAGGTTGGTGGAGGTGGAGAACTGCTTCCCGCAGTGGGGGCAGGGGAATGGCCTCTCGCCTGTGTGGACCATCTGATGGCGCTTGAGGCTGCAGACTTGGCCGAAGCTCTTTCCGCACTGGACACACTGGTATGGCTTCTCCCCTGTGTGGACACGCTCGTGGATGCGCAGCTGGCATTGGTGGGCGTAGCGTCGTGAACAGAAGGTGCAGGCGTAGGGGAGGCAGAGCGGCTGCTGCTGGGGCTGTGCTGACCCAGACTCCTGGTTCTGACCGCTAGATGTACCATAAAGGTGGCTCTGACCGGAGAAGCTGACGTTGTCCATCGGCCTGATTCCAGACCAGGAATGCTGAGTCTGCTGCTGCTGAGAGTCAGGTGGGCTGTTAAAGGTAGAAACGTGATGACGGTAGGCAGCATCACCTTCAAACATCACGTCACCGGGTGGCTCATTGATCTGAATACACAGCAGCGGCTGGTACTGCGAATTCACACTGCTGCTGCTCTGACCTGTGAGAGGTGTCTCTTCCTCAGCTCCGTCCTCTCCCCCTCGTCCAGAGGACGCCGCCCCACCGCAGCCGACCTCTGCTGCATGTGGGAGTGAGTTGATGACAATGACGTTGAGCTTCGATGCAGGGTTGACCTGATCCATCGTGCACTGAGGCCTGTCAGAGGCACTGGAGAAAGCAGAAGCATGGTTGGTCCTTATTTGGTTAAATGATGAGTTTCCTGCCACGGCCTCAGGTGTGAAGGTGGAACAAGATGGCTGCTCCATATCTTCAGTCGGCCTGCTCTCATGCCATTCCAGCAGCGTGTGGGAAGAACTGTGATTCTCTGAGGTGTCACCTGATGAGCCTGAAGCAAAGGAAACACAAACAGAATTGTTTTTTCCTGTATTGAAAATTGTGAGAACATTGTATTAACCAATCATGGGAATTGGTGTCATAAATCCTTCTACATTTTGAACAGATTGTTTTATTTTGGTAATATCCTGCTATTGCCTGTATTGCCACATAACAATGACATTTTAGAAAAGTTAATGGAAATGATGACCTCCAATATAAACTGTAAGGGTCCAGACACACCAAACCAAAATCAAAGAACTACTTGCAATAAAGGCTGACTGTTGCGTAGCCTCGATTTGCCTCACCTGATCACACCATAAAGACTACAGCCCAACACCAGTGGAAGTGAGCTGGCTTTGAAGCCAATCTGATATCGTGGCGTATGCATGTAAAAACAGTCCCGTGAGATGCACACTGGCCCAGAGACTTTTTCCCATTAGCTTACACTGCGAAAGAAGCAGCTGTGAAACACTGGATAAATGTTGTGACCATCCCAACGACTGTAAAATGACTTGTTTCCCTGTTTCACAGAAATTTTGTCATTTGGTAGGATAACATTTGGAAAGTCTGGAAGAGCCTTATCATTAAAGTGTTTTATTTCGATTAAAGTTAGCGGAGGGCTAACCCAGAAGTAAGCTGCTCGACATGAAGACTGAGGACTGCAAACATACCAGCAGTTGTTATGAGAAAGCAGCATTTTTTGACACGGCTCTGACTAATAAAGCCACTTCTAACAAGAACATGCTAAAAAGTTAAAAAGTTACAAATGGCACTGGGGATGAGTCGAGGCAAAAAATAAGGAGAAGGACAACTGGCCAAGTATGTGCACACAAGCAAGGAACTGGACTCCAGTTAGGTTTGCTTTTATTTTACAGGGAATACTTTTTAACATTAAAATCTAAAAGAAAAATGTCTCTACTGCTGAAAATAGTCCTGAATAAATGCAATGTCCTGCTGTTTGAATAACATTTGGTAAAAACTATTTTCACAAAATTATGTTTTCTTTTCTAAAAAATGAAACTATATACATATTTGTGAGGTGTTTTGACATCATCAGTAAGAAACAATGGGCTTGGAGCCTAAAGCCACAGACATTGACACGTTACTGGGATATGTTGACGGTAAGAACGTTCTTTAATGTTCAATTGTTTCATCCGTCTCGCCTCCTTTCTGTGCTCTGCTGTGCAACACCACAGAACAGCTGAGGAGGCAAACCCGGATGTTCTCTGTAGTTTGTTAATGACTTTGTCAAAATAAAGCCCCGTCACAGTGAGTGTTTGACGTTGTTAGTGCAGGTTGAATGGTACTCCCACCACAGGAAACAATGGGACAGAAAAACCGACTGATACCTTGCACTTCATCCATCTGTCCGTCCTTGCTCTGAGAGCTGCTCGTGTTTGTGGGATATCCATGGCCCTGGAAAGAGGAGGGAGGCGTTTAGCTGACACAAAGAACCCAGAAGGATCTGACACAGTGATAAATACTTCTTCAACAGGGAATCACCGGGTTGATAAGGCTTCATGGAGATCATTTATTCACTTTGTGTAAATCTTTTCAACTGCAGAGGCAAACTGCATCCACTGTGACTTAAACAGTAACTAACACATGAAATGACACTGTGAAAGCCTTATTTTTCTTATTTATTGGCATATTTACAGTCCACTGTATGAATACATGAGTACACATTTCTGCTTCCGTTCTCCTCTCCTCTTTGGTGTACTCACAGCTGATTAACAGGATACATTTCAATGGTTAACCATGCAGTTTCATGTGACTGACAGACGGTCTGACGTGTTCAAGCAGTCAACAATAATGGTGCTTTGCCAACATATAGAAACTTAACCACAGATTTGAAACCTGTTAACTGCAGAATCCAAATGGTGAGAGCATGCTACAGCTGCTCGCATACTGTATTCATCCAGAAATGTAGTATACAATATCATCCCGACTGTTGTCAGCCTTGGTTAATATGACCAAAATAGAAACAGGAATTCTTCTTGGAAAACAAAATGTAATGAGAAAACTCATCTGACTCATTACAGTCTTTAAGAACTGAATGGAATATAGATATCTATTAATAAACACATATCTGATTCTAATATTGTCAGTCCACTGAGGCGTTCATGGTTTATACAGTATATGTGTGTGCGTGTTTGATCTGACTGGTAATTTCACAAAATATATCCCAATTTAATGACATCATAGAAGGAGCTGAAAAGAAAACATTTCTGTCCAGCCTTTTCTTTGACTCCTGACTTCAACTTCATGTTAGAGTGGTGGCTGCTGGCCACTCATACATACAGTAGGTGTTAAAAAGTTTACATGCACTTGTGTCTATCATGGCAGTCTTCAGTTCCAATGATTCTACAGCTCTCAGTTTTCTGTGATGAATAAGTGGAACAAAAACTACTTTGTCACAAAAAACATTCATGAAGTTTGGTTCAGTAATGAATTTGTGATATACATTCAGTAATTCTAACATTTGGTTTAATATCCCTTGACCATTTTCACCTCAGTGAGGTGCTTTTGATAGCCGTCCACAAGCTTCTGGTCGTCCTCTGGCTGAATTTTTAACCACTCCTCTTGACAGAATCAGCGAAGTTCAACTACATTTCTAGGCTTCCTGGCACAGACTGGTTTCTTTAGCACAGTCCACATGTTCTCGATGGGGTTCAAGTCAGGACTTTGGGAATGCCGTTCCAAAACCTCAATTCTAACCTGATTTATTCATTCCTTTACGACTTTTCATGTGTGTTTGGGATCATTGTCCTGTTGGGAATCCAACTGCACCCAAGACCCAATCCTCTGCGGATGATTTTAGGTTTTCCTGAAGAATTTGGAGATAATCCTCCTTCTTCATTATTCCACCGTCTTTCTTTAGAGCAGCAGGTCCACTGGCAGCGGAACAGCCCACAGCACAACACTACCAGACCTCACCTTCTCTCCGCCGTTGTTTATTCACACAGAACCAAGCAGCTCCGACGTAAAGATGCACCAGTGTGTCAATTCATACAGCACTCCAGCGCTGCGGATCCAAAAGAGACGTGACGGTACGCATCAAGGTGTTTCCCCCGGTGTCCTCCTGTTAATCTAAACATGTACCTGCTGACAGTTTATAATCATATGGATGCTGTTATAATGTGTAGTGATAGAGATCCTGACCCACCAAACATCCTGGAAAGTGACAAAGTTACGTTTTTTCGCTCTAAATACCATATTTACATAATCGCCATCAGTAAACTGGACGCTGTCTGACTCTGTCACTCGCAGGGAGGGATGATGTTTTCTGGGGGAAAGTTCACTGAAGTCTCGGTCGGGAGGGCTGACCGTTGCAGTGATTTCTTTCAAGACAGTAACTACAACAACACAACAGTGGAAGGAGACAAACACATGGTGAGTTTTTTGCCAGGGACAGATGCTGTTTTTCAGGCAGAAAGAGTTGGTAGGACAGACAGGATGACAGACACTACCCGTTACTCCTTTACTGTTGTTTGGTCAGGTAACTATGCTTTGTGGGTCATTTCTCCTTATTTTATTGAGTGAAGGATCTAATTAGTTATCATACTGTGAACACCATCAGACCGAAACGCCCCCGCTTCGCGCCGTTGGCTTATCCATTCACACAGGTACGGTTCGTACCTGTGGGGCAGATCCCCGCACTCAAAGGGCAGTGTGAATGGCGCTACTGACACCTGTCTTCCAGCAGCTTCTAATTCATTGCAGACTTGCTTTTTGGTGTTTTTTGGTTGACTCTTGACCATCCTGACCAGTTTTCTCTCAGCAGCAGGTGATAGTTAGTGTTTTCTTTCTGACCGTGGCAGCGACACAACTGTGCCATTAACTTTATACTTACAAACAGTTGTTTGTACAGTTGATCTTGGGAGCTGTTACTGCTTTGAAATGGCTCCAAGTGACTTTCTTGACTTGTTCAAATCATAATGTGCTCTTTCAGATCGATGCTGAGCTCCTTAGACTTTTCCATTGGAGTGCTGTAGCAGAGTCTAATGGCTGTATCAAACATGTCCCCATTAAAATGGGCCCAGAAAAACCAGCAGCTGTTATCAATCAGGATCACTCAGAAGAAGTTTAGAGGCCAGGCTACAGAGAACATTTGATTCACACAATGTTCTATAATGACCAGAATTGATCATTTAAGTTATACAAGTTGTATGTATATTTTTGATCCAGCAGATTTGGTCACATTTTCAGAATACTTATAATAAACTCATTACTGAACCAAACTTCATGAATGTTTTTGTGACAAAGCAGTTTGTGTTCCACTCATTCCACCACAGAAAACTGAGAGCTGCCATGATATACAGTCCCTGACAAAAGTCTTGTCGCTTATCCAAGTTGTAGAAACAACAAATAATAACTTGACTTGTAGTTGATCAATTGGAATCAGAAATGGCTTATATGAAAGGCAAATGCCTCTAGATTATGCTTATTATACCAAAATAAAGTTGTGTATCATTCATTGAGTTTTATCATTTAATTAGGACAGAAAGGTCAGATTTTGCTTGGACAAAAGTCTTGTCGTGTCTTTAAACGAGTCAACCAATCACAGATTAGAGCTCCACCTGTGACAAATACTGTAACCAACACATTCCCAGGTGTGTATAAAAAGAACCCCAGCACACCAGACCTTCATATGAAGTGCAACCTGACCTCTGACAACATGCCAAAGATTCAACCACAGACCAAAGTGCTGATCATCAAGAGCCTGAAGACCAAGTCTGCTGCTGAGGTGGCAGACATCTTTAATGTATCCAAACGTCAAATGGAGAGGATAAAAAAAAGATTTGAAGAAACTGGTGACATTCATGACAAGCCAAGGTCAGGCAGACCCCGCAAGACAACTGTTCGAGAAGATCGTTTGTTGCTTCGGCAGTCCAGGGCCAGCCCTTTTTCAACTGCAGCAGAGCTACATGGGAACTGGTCACCAGAAACCCCTGTATCTACAAGAACAGTTTGTCGAATTCTCTCACGCAGTGGTCTACATGGCCGAATTACTGCTCAAAAACCAGCATTAAACAGAAGACAACAAAAGAATTGTGTTGCATTTGCCAAGGCCCACAGTTTGTGGAAAGGATGGACAGTGGAAAAGTGGCAGAAGGTTGATTTTTCTGATGAATCATCCATTGAACTGCATCCCAATCGCCGCAAATACTGCAAAAGACCTGTTGGAACCCACATGGACCCAAGATTCACCCAGAAAACAGTCAAGTTTGGTGGAGGAAAAATCATGGTTTGGGGTTACATCCAGTATGGAGGTGTGCGAGAGATCTGCAGAGTGGATGGCAACATCAACAGCCTGAAGTATCAAGAGATTCTTGCTACCACTTACATTCCAAACCACAAGAGAGGGCAAATTCTTCAACAGGATGGCGCTCCTTCTCATACTTCAGCCTCCACATCAAAGTTCCTGAAAGCGAAGAAGGTCAAGGTGCTCCAGGATTGGCCAGCCCAGTCACCAGACATGAACATTATTGAGCATGTCTGGGGTAAGATGAAGGAGGAGGCTTGGAAGATGAAACCAAAGAATCTTGATGAACTCTGGGAGTCCTGCAAGACTGCTTTCTTTGCCATTCCAGATGACTTCATCCATAACTTATTTGAGTCATTGCCGAGACGTATGGATGCAGTCCTCCAAGCTCATGGGAGTCATACACGATATTAATTATTTTTCCCAAGGCACCATGACTTTATGTTCAGATGTTATTGTTGCATGTTTGTGTATTCAAAATAAAATATAATTTCTACCATACATTATTTTTGTATGCGACAAGACTTTTGTCCAAGCAAAATCTGACCTTTCTAACCTGTCCTAATTAAATGATAAAACTCAATGAATGATACACAACATTATTTTGGTATAATAAGCACAATCTAGAGGCCTTTGCCTTTCATATAAACCATTTCTGATTCCAATTGATCAACTACAAGTCAAGTTATTATTTGTTGTTTCTACAACTTGGATAAGCGACAAGACTTTTGTCAGGGACTGTACATGTTCTTTAGAAGTAGATGTCAACTTTTGACCACTACTGTAAATGTTCCTTACAGCTTCGTTCAGACATGACAGGATGTTACAGGCAGAGTGATAATGCTCGGTGGGGCCACAGTGTACAGAGGGAGCGGTGTCACAGCACTGAGTTAGGAAATAATAGTATTAAGACTGAGGACTGTTCTCAGTTCTCTCACAGGCTGCATCACTGATGGACTTTAAATCTAGTTAAAAAACCCTCAACTAACGATGGGACACTTGCCCCTCTTCTCACAGTGGAATGTCCGACTACATTTCTTCATCAGTTTAATCAATTATATAGACAAGTGAATGCTAAAGTCTGACAGTGCACAAGAAAAGAATGATGAGACAGTGAGTTAGGACTTGATTCTTATTTGCTCATATGCCGTATGGAATGGGTTTGAAATTCAAAAATGTATTGATGCAGCTGGCATTAATACATGAATTGTAAAAATAAAAGGAGGGTGACAGCTGGTCACTTCATGGCTCCTGAAGGGTTAGTAATGGATTGAATAATGAATGTAATGAATACACAAATATATATGTATATATATAAACATGTGTGTGTGTGTCTGTGTATATATTTGTTCTTGCTACATAGTGAGGATCGCGTTTTAAAAACAGAATGAGGACATTCCTGGAAAGTGAGGACATTTTGGGTGGTCACTTCAGAGGGACGTTTGACAAGACACCCTCAGATCAAAATGACTGAAAACAAACTAGATCCCCATTCCCAATACTGTTGAAGTGTACCAGAAACAGGCAGACTGGACATTCGATGTACACTTGTACTTTCTTTAAGTTTAGGAAAACGCTGTGGTTTGGGTTAATATAATTAACCAATATAATTATATAATTAATATAACTATGTTAGCTCAGTAACTTCAGTTACAAATGTATCTACGGTACTAAGTAACTCACGGCCGGTTATGTGTGTAACATAACTTCACTATGTGAATACATTAAAAGAACTCACCGTCCACTTCTGGTTTCACACTGGACTCAAACAGCGGTTCCCTGAAAGTCCTGTGTTGTTTAACCCAAACATTCCTCCCTGACCTCCTCCCTGAACTGACGTTCACACTTTTTGTTCTACTTCTCCTCACTTCCTCCTCTGCAGCTGTAATAATTACTACGATCGCTAGAGGTCAACCAATATGGTGATTTTCTGATTAGGCACGCTGATTTCAAGGTGAAGACTTGGTAGGTTAGAAATTAGGTTTCGTTTGGGTTTCTGTGTAAATCTGGACAGCCATTTTATATTTGGTCTTAGTTTTTAGACGAAAATGCTAATCAGATTTAGTCACATTTGAGTCATTTTTAGTCTTGTTTTAAGTAATGATTTTAGTCAACTTTTAATGAAAATGTTTTCTCTCTGTGCACTTGTTAACTAATTACACTAATACACCTCAGCATTATCAGCAGCGTCAGATTTTTTTAGAAATGCCAAAGTTAGCACATGCTGTTGTGTAGGTGGTACTTAATAGGACCATTAATATCAAACTAGTGGTGAAACAATAAATATTCTTACCTGGCCTCAGAGCTTTGAAATCATACACAAATATCTTCCAAAAAAATGGCTGTCATCTAAGAACCAACACTGAAGCTCCATAGTAAGTGCAATGCCACATTGAGAGCTAAAGTGCGTAAGTAAAAAATTTAAAAACGAATCAAGCATGATTACCATCTGCCCGTCCAAATACTCACAGGCTAGAATCTTTGCAGCAGCAACACGTGACGCACATTTAGACACATTTACCCCAGATGTTTCACTCGAACAACAGGAGAGCATATGAGAGGGGTGTGACAATACTCTCATCTGACGAGACGAGAGGAAACATACTGGGTTCACGAGAACGAGACAAAACAAGACGATATTTTAACAATGTTTTTAAGAAAACTTCAATGATGACACATATGACTGGAAAAACAGTCCTTTACTAAATCGAAAGTCACAAAATGTAAAACAATGTAGGTCCATTCAGAAATGTTTCAACTAGTATCCATCCTGTGATGAATGTCACTTTCTGACTATGAATTATCAGATGCATTAACAGACACAAACAGCATGTAAGCACTGTAAAAGCTTTTGCCATTAACTCAACTGACAGTCTTCTCTCCTGTATGACTTCTCATGAGTCTCTTTATAACTGTGCATGAACTATGTGTGAGCTTGGAACTTCTCACTGAAGCTGTGTCTGGCCAGCTTTTTCTTAGGCTTATTTTCTAAGTGCAAACCATAATCAAAGTAGTACTTTCTCAATACTTACAGTGCAAATAGAGACTGACCAATTTTTCTTCAAGCATGATACACAGCTGAGAGCTGGCTACAGCTACACCACCCAGCCTAAGATATTCTAGGCTCTGTGCAGTGCTCATTGTCAGTCACAGCAGCATTGCCATGGTTTGGCTTTTACGCTCCCAGTCAGTGACAGCTGCTTGTAAAACTTTGGCTATGTTTGCCCCTGTGTCGGACACCAAATGTGGGTGAGTCTGCATTACAATATTTACCATTCCCCTGGCATCTGTCAGTGATGTCTGGCCTTTCAGTGTGCATGGCTGACTGTAGCAGAGAGCTGTGGTGGCTCTGTGGGTGTTTTTGCATAGTGCTCGTGTAAGCCGCGGTGTACAGCACTATTGTCCTACAGTGCTCACATACTGTTTGTGTCTTGTCTCTCACTCTGTCGCTGTTTAGAATTTTTCACGGGGTACCAAACTGCTGCCACACAAACGATTTAAAGGGGCGGGGGCGTCTTCTATGCTTTGACTTCAACCTCAGACTCCGCCCTGCTGGCTGCTGCTCTGTCCGTCATGGACTGACATCGCAAGGCAGCTTTTCACCTCTATGAGAAATATAGTCACATTTTACTATCGCTCTCTCGTGGCACAAGATCTTGTCACACCGCTACTTTATGATAAAACTATGTATTTGTCTGACCAAAACGTTTACTTGTCCCAGGCAAGTTATAGTGCTAATTCCAGTCCCTGCATTTTACACTCACAAGCTTGAAGCTAGTGAACTGACACTGGCAAACACATTAAGCCATCCGACGTTAGCCTGAAGCCAGGCTCCTTCATACACTGTTTTCTTTTAACCACAAACTAAAAACGAGAAACTGGCTTCATGGTTTTCAGCAAATTTTATTCCAAGTTCACACTTGGAGCAGTGACACTGACATAACTGTAGCAGATATATCTGCTAAGTTAACCTTGGGACTTTGAGTTAAATCAGCTAACTCAGCGTGGCATTAACTGAAGGGTCTCTTCAGGTTGTTTGTATTCTTACCACTTAATCTTTAGCCACAGCTCATCTCAGTCAGTTTACTGCGTTGTGTTCTTCCTTTTTGCCGAATTATAAATACAGTGTGTTGTTGACAAACATTTCTTAGACATCTTGGTTAATGAAATGAACCCGGCTGGGTTTAGGTGAGGGATAGGGGACAGACATTTAATTATACTGGTTAAGATTAGGGGAAGTGTTAAAGAATGCATTGTGTCAATGAGGGTCCTTACAGTCTAGAAGTACACGTATTTGTCTTCTTATCAAAGAATTACATTCTATACTTTGTGTGATTTACTGAAATAATTATACAGTATGGAATCATAATTCATACTGCACTGGAAAAGATTCACAAGAGTTCAGTTTTCAATTTTAAAACGATTTATAGTCTGTATTTTTCTGCAATAGCCATTGATTGTATTTTCATTCTGTAATGCACTGTACAGTTCTTCCCATTGTTTGTGTCCACCATACCTTGACTAGATCTGAATTTCCTATATTTCAAATAAACTATGAATGTTTGATGGTGACACAAACTTGAGAATCATGCATTACTGTCATAGGGCAGACGCCCTGCTGATATCACATTTGATTGCGATGACTGCATTTTCTTTTTAGTCTGCTCTGCTTTTCTTCCATCTCGTCCTGCACAAATAAAATCTGAAGTACTCTGAAAAGTCATAAAAAATAAGTGTCAGGATTAAAAAGTCAAACTGTTGGTACGGTATAAAAAAAGCCTTGTCTTGTCCTCTCCAGGGATAACTTGACCCCGGCTGTTAAACTTTGGTGCAGCAGTGTTGTGGGAGGTCTGGTCTGTGTCTTCAGTGCTGGATCTTCTGATGCCTCTTGAGGTTGCTGGGATGGGAGAAGCGTCGGTTGCAGATGGAGCAGCTGAAGGGCCTCTCTCCAGTGTGCACATTGCGGTGGATGTCCAGCTGGCTCTGGCACACAAAGCTCTTGCCACACAGCAGGCAGGTGTAGGGCTTCTCCCTGGTGTGCCTGGCCATGTGCTTCTGCAGGTCTGACTCCAGGAAGAAGCGCTTGGTACAGCTGGTGCAGCCGTATGGACGCTCCATGGTGACAGCGTGGTAGAAAGCCATGTGGAAGCTGCTGGAGAAGGGTTTGTAGTGGCTGTGGCTGAGGTGGCTCATGGGGCGGTGCAGAGCCACCCTGTGTGCATCGCTGGAGGAGTTGATACTGAGAGTAGCTCCACCACTGGATGTTCCTGGAGTGTCACAAGGGAGAACAGACCCTGCCTGCACTGACCTGGGTCCTGTTGATTCCAGCCCAGTACACTGAATCATGGGTGATGTAGTTGTCTCATGTGTGTCTCTCCCTCTGCCTGCTTCTCTCTTTGTCTGGTCTACATCTGACCACTCACACTCCTCCCCCTCCTTGTCTGATGTCCCCCCTCCATCAATGACTATTACCTCTGAAATGGAGGACTTGGAGGTGTCTAACACAGCCTCATTATCTTTTATGGCATCCATAATATCATCGCCGGAAGCTGGCACAGCGTCCCTGCATGGCCTCATGACAATGTCTGAGTTCAGTTGCTCACTGTTCCCTGCTCTGACATCACTTCCTGTTAGCTCCAGCTGGGAACTGTGAGTAGTGTCAGTTTCAGCTGTCCTGCCGACAACAAAGGTGACGATGTCAGATCCACTGACCTCCGTTTCGCTGAGGCGTCGGGCTGGCCGGCTGTCACTGGCGTCCTTCGAGGCGGTGGGGAGCGATGTGGCGGTGTCTGCATCACCTCTGCTGCTGTTGCAGGCGTCTACGCCATGGTTGGTGGTTCCGGTCTCCATCGCTCCCTCCACCTTGACTATCAGGAGCTCCCCCTCCTCCTCTGGCTCTGCTGACTGAGAGGACAAACTGATTAAGAAAATGGTCCACACTTTTTGTAACCAATATGAGAACAATAATACAATACAATAATATTTATTTATATCACAAGAATAAAGCTGCTGTTTATAGTTTTATAGTAAAGGCTTAACAATGATAAAAGGATAACAGCAGTTAAAACATGTCACATCGGTTCTTAAAGCAGTATATATTATCATATATTTTGATATACATTCATATCAATGTAGCAAACGTGATGGTGCAATAGGTTATTGTTTTCCACAATAATACAAGCCAACAAAGCGATGAAATATGCCTTGCAAACAATTACTGCATTACAATACCTAAGAGCATGTGTAGCTTGAATGATATCGACTTAATAAATAATCAAAAACAGCAGAATGAACTAACTCTGATATAGCAGGTGGCTGTTTGCACCTTGAAAGTTGGTTTGCGATCCAACAATAAACACAGAGAAAAAGAAGAACATCATCGAGCGCAGCTTGTCGCACTCGATGACATCCGACCACTGCAGCTGGACAGAGCCTACAGGGTATACACTTCTTTTTAAAATACAAAAGAGTTCTGTTATCTCACAGAAGGCATGTAATTACATATTAACACAGTATATCTACAAACTCTATTCACCTCCGCTCTTGTCTGGATTCTAACAGCTGGACAGTGTGTCAGTAATGATATCACAGTGAGGTAAAAAATAAATAAAAAAACATTTTCCACCATAGTATAACAGTAAAAACTAGAAGCTGCCAACATCCTTTTGCGACAGCCTCTGAGCGTGGCTGTAGGCTGAGTTTTGAAGATAGAAGCAATAGAGATATCTGCCCTTTCTACAATACGATGGAAATCGGCTTGTGGCACTTGAAAACTCAACAGCAGTGTCTCTTCCCAGAAATGAATTCCAGCAGTTTGACCATTTCTTTTTCACACATACCTATATCATTATCTTCAGGGCATGTCTATGAATGGCCTTCGTAGCTGAGCTAGTGCTGAAGTACAACCACACAAAAGGCAGATGAAAAAACAGTTACTGCTGGTTATTTAGTATGCTTCATGTGAGGCTTCATGTACACAGGTTCTCTCCATATTATAATAGTCCAACATTGCCCCAGAATGGGAGTAGCCTACTCAAGACTTTTTAAAACACCTTCGAAAGGAACTTTTGAGGAAACTAAATGCTTTACTTAACTGAAAGACTTTCAGACTTGCAGATACTAATTCACCTTTAGATCAGGATTTGACTAAATGGCTGTATAGCACTGCAGATTACTGTCACAAACATCCTACACAAAGCACAACTAAAACTGAGAATTGTTTTCTTGTTTCTTCTCAAACTTGTGGCCAATAACTGTTAAACTACCATAAATCGATAACAATAATAATAAGCAGCTGTTAACTGTTGATATGTCTTTAGACAACAAGTAAGCATACAGTCAAGTTGAGACCAGTTTGTTATGTTGGGGGGAAAAATAGGTGTCTTTACATTCTAAAGAACTTTAACTACGAATTTCCTCTAAATAAATGACAAAATATTTGATTTTGCTAGGTCTTTCTCCACAAACTAAGCCGACACGGATTGATTTATTTAGTCCAGAAATAGTCATTGAAAATTGGGTTGTGTTTAGCCCGTCCAGTGTGGTCCAAATTTAGTCCAAAAATAGTCGTTGAAAACTGGGTTGTGTTTAGCCCGTCCAATGTGGTACAAGTTTAGTCCAAAAATGGTTATAAATTCAGCTATGTGTAGTCCATCTGATTTGGAGAAGAAGAGGAAGAAGAATGGGAATGGCCGGGAGTGAGAGTGATGGGTACAGGATGGGCTGTTTCTCCCTAATGGAGAGTTCGTATACAATTTTCCAATTACGCTGGTAAGAAATTACCATAGTATTTGATGCCATTCCATCACCATAATGCTTTTTAGTGGACCTCCACCTGTCATGTGTCTCCCTCCTCAACCCAGTCGACTCACGAGTTGGAAAAATGTGTTTCTCGCAACATCCTCAAAATAATAATAGAAACATACGTGTCTGACTTCAGAAAGATATTGTCTCTATTCCACTTGTTATGTCATATTGGAATTCATTTGTGAATGACATCAACTAGAGGAAAGTCTGGTTGATTCCCCATAAACACCTTGTGGAAAAGGTGAAGGAAGTATCATTTTGAATTATTCACACATATTGCCCTGCTAATACATAGGGAAATTCAAAAGAGACAAAAATTCTTTCAATGAGGACCACACAGAAACACTGTTGCACCTTTTTTTGGCATTGTTCACACACCAAAAAAGTCTGGCAAGACTTCAAAGAAGTCAGAGAAAAGAAGATGAGCATTTTATAAGAAATGTATGAATTATATTGGCTAAATTATGCATTCATAAATGTGAATTTTGTAATAGAAAACCTCAAGTTGTGTTTTTCCTTCAAGAGGCTGAACAATATAAAACTCATCTTTAATAACAGAAAATGCTATAAAAACCCCTCAATGCACCTTTGAATGTCTTTGTGTAAATTTATGCCAAATATTGGCAGATTAATTATTAACATATATAATTATGTATATAATCTATACTTGGAATATTATGGTCAAAAATATTTTTTGTTCCAGAAGGGGTGCATGATTCAGAAATTCTCAAGGTCATGATTCCAAATCGATTCTTGATTCATAATTGTTTCTTAACTCAGTTTAGGCAGATTTGAGATTGCTGTTTAGAGTTAATTTTCCCATTTGACAGACACTTTTCAGGTTGCAAAGAAAAAACACTCAATCAAAAATATTCATCAATTCATTTTTTCAATTAAGAAATATTATTATTACATAATGAACTTTTGCAATTGCAATCAATGAAATAAATTTTATACTGTTTGTACAGTCAGTCAGAAAAAGTAGGCAGGATAATAAATAATGTAGGCTACAGTCGATCAGTCATGGATGTACAACACTGAACAGGTACGGTAGCGGTCACCTTCTCACTGACAGGTCCTCTCTCGAGCATGCGCAAAACGCGGAGGTCGGTACCTGTTATAAATTGAAAAGTTGGGTGGGAGCGAACTGGAGAGAAGGAAGCACAAAAAATACGGCGTTGACGCAGAAGAAGAAGAAGAAGAACAGTAGAGGAGATGTAAGTATTAGGTTTTTATAATTTGTGATACAAATATGTGTGTTTGACTGAATTTTGGTCTTGTTATCTTGTTAACTTTAGCACGCTAAAGTAATGCTTGTGTGAACAGTTGAGCATGCATTCGTCAATGTGGGGCGTGCGTCGATCTAAAACGCTATGTCCGTAACGTTATGTCGTTTTATCGTCAAACGGTGTGTCGTTGAACTGAACATTAGCTACCAACGCTAGTGTGCTTGGATAACGCGCCACGCGCATTTTGGCTCAAGAGGTTAATTCTGATTAACTGTAGACACCTGAGAATATCTTTCAGGATGAAGACAAACGGCCTCATGGCGCAATTTAATATGAAAGGACATGGGTCAAAGAGGGCATTCAAGCCTCCAATGCTGTACACCATTGTGATGGGTACGTCAGTGGGTGTACACAATTTGTTTTTCTGTTCATTTGATTATATGGTGTTTTCAGGAATAAACAAATGTTTATATTTTTCTTTGTCATTGCAGCTGCTGTCAAAAAGGCCACGGACCATGGAATATCCCATGCCATGGCCGACCATTTAAAACATACTCCTGGGCGGTCTGGTGGTGGAGGCTACCTGAAAAAATGTTAAATGGTTAAAAAAAGAGGGGTGAACTTTATGTTTTAGTATTATTGTTTTTGCATATTGTAAACATTATGTTACTGCCATGTGTTTGCATTTGTTGTTAAATGTTAATTTCTTAGGTAATTAAAAATGTTTATTTTTTTTTTACAATGTTAATGTAAATTGTAAACAATAAATGTTTCACTTTTTTGTGAATTATGTCTAATTCTTGAGTAAAAATTCAATCATGCATTTGTGATCAGATAATTTATAACATTGTGATAATTATATGATATCATAATGAAGAATAGGGCGGCACGGTGATGCAGTGGTTAGTGTGGGTTCGAACCCAGCCAGGGCCCTTCTGTATGGAGTTTGCATGTTCTCCCCGTGCATGCGTGGGTTCTCTCTGGGTAGGTTAGGTTAAATGGCGACTCTGAAATTGTCCATAGGTGTGTGTGGTTGTCTGTCTGTGTTAGCCCTGGCGACCTGTCCAGGGTGTACCCCGCCTCTCGGCCTAAGTCAGCTGAGATAGGCTCCAGCTCACCCGTGACCCCAGTGCAGGGTAGATGGTGAGTGAGTGAGTGATAATGAAGAATAATTCAGGGACGTCTTTTTAAAGACGACCTGAAAATGGCGGCTTTTCACCTTTCAACCAAATTTAGACTGTACAGGGACGTCTTTTTAAAGACGACTTTTCAACGACCTGAAAATGGTGGCTTTTCACCTTTCACTTTTCAACCAGATTTAGATGTTATTTGGATGCATAACAGTGACGTCTTTTCAATGTCTTTTCAACTAATTTTTGCTGGGTGGGAGACTTTTAGTGGTAGTACTGAGTGAATGCAATCCAAAGACATTTTTGAATCCTGCACACAGGAGCCTATATGACGATGTTTTCTGGTGTTGGTGCTCTGTGGGATAGCTACCTCAGTTTTGGTGGTGGTGACGACCTCCTGATCAGGGTCCTGGTCCAGGTTGATGGGCTGGGTCTTCTGCACAGACTGCTGAACCCCTGGACCACGGTTCAGAAACCTGGTCCTGCCCTGCAGAGATGGGCCTTGAGGAAGATTGGAAGGATATTAATTAGCCACTGATTATTCCTACTAAACTCCATGTATCTCTACATAGCCTTAAAAAATTTAGAGAGTGTAGAAATTGAAAAAAAGGGTTGAGCCCTCTGGCTCCCTTTGCAGTTTTCTTTTTAATCTGATGACATTTTGGCCCTGAAGCCCCAGAGTGTGCAACACTTTTTTTCTCACTTCAGTCTACTTCGAGTGATCAGCACTTGATTATAGCCCTTAGTGTACGTTACCATTGTATGATGAAAACAACAAAGGAGCACAGCTGGTTAGTGGGACAGGCTGCAGAATTCTTCACAATTCAACAATTAGTCCAACGCTGGTGTTACAGCAGGTGGACAGTATATCATAATGATCTAACATGGCATTATAAAGACACACAGTCACATTCTCCATATGCTGCTGCTGCTAAAAGGTGTAACAGCTCTGACTTTTTTTTTTTTTTTAGATATTTCAGAGTTCATAGAAACATAATTTGTTGTAGGGCTGCACAATCATATTGCAATATAATTCACAATTAGTGGGAACGATAATCTTTTATCAACATTTAAATTTTTACTAAAAAACTATTAAAATCGTACTTATGTGACATATGTTGGGGTCCGTACCAAAGAAAACATGTTTTATTACATCTGGAGAACAAAATCTGTAGACCAGGACATCTCTGCAGCTGCAGCTTCACCGTTTGTCACACAAAAAATAGCAGCTGTAATTTGGATATTGCATTTGGCCAGATTGTGATTTCAATGAGGCTTTGATTAATTTTGAAGGCCTAATTTCTTGGTATGTTGCTCTTTAAACTGATATTAAATATGTCACCGCTGCAGTATTTTTTGAGGCAAATGTGGTGTTGGGGGAGCCAGTGAGTGGCTGTAAATGTTTCAAGAGGTGTTATATCCAGCCTCTGTGTGTCAGAGACGTGTACAGAAAGTTATGATGACAGAATCACTGCACAGAGAAAGCTAAACAGGATCCAGAATTGATCCTTGTGGTATTCCATATGTGATCTCAGTATTTTAGTTGATTTAGTAAAATCAGCAGAAACAAAGAACTACCTGTTGGCCAATCAGGGGAAAAAATTATACATTTCACACAGTCATTTAAAATATTGTCAATATAGAAATATTGATCAGCACAACTTTAAGTCAGTGACTGCGTTCTTTCAGTAAAAGCTGAACATGGTGAGAATAATGAGTGTGTCTGCTATGCCCTTTTATTAGCAAAACAGGGAGAACTATCAGTAAGAGTGATACCAGCTCGATGTCTCCCCAAAGGATCATGCAGGGACCAAAGATGTTTGTGAGAGAAACCTTTTCTGATATAATTCCACCAAAGAATCTACAGTTAAGTACATAGAATCGAATATAATACTGTGGCTTCTCCACAGATCACACTGTGACAGTTTTCATAGGGACTGTTCAGAGGACTCCGTTATCACATGACTGGATGAAGGCATTTGTTCATGCTGAGAGCAATATACGTACCATACATTATGAGCATGTTTTTGACCGGAGTTTGTGCTGACTACCATGATAGGCGTCGTGGCTACATACCGGCCAGCGGGTCCCTGTTCTGCCGGTTGAGGAGGCGGACCCCGGGGAAGCGGCTGCTGGTGGAGCCCTCCGCTCCTTTCACTCTCTCCGCTCGGTACCTGGCGATTTGCAGCTCCAGCAGTTTGATTTTCCTCCGCAGGAACTCATTCTCTTTCTGGCTCTGGGACATTTCCAGATGAACCACCGCGTATCCGTCGTCTACAACTTTACAAATTTCTGCCACGGCTGCGTTAGCCAGGACCTCCATGATGGAGGCAATCTGAGAATGGAAGTCCATGGCAGTCGACATCGTCAACACACGGCCTCTTAGTCGAAGAGACGTATACTTTCCTAAAAACAAGTATGACAGTTCTAACAACGTCGCCGTGCTAACTGAAATGCATATCTAGTTCAGTGTGTGAGCTACGGGGTCTTTTGTTGATATGCTGGCTACACGGAAGCGCTTATTTTACTCATGTTTTTCCAGTAGGAGATAATAAATACAGTATGACAGCGCCCCCAGTGTCCAGGAGGCGACCTGTAGGTACATGTACTTTGCGTGGAGATGTGGATCAGATGCAGCTTTATTTATCCATATAAGTAAAATGCGTCAATGCTCCAGAAAACAAATAGAAAACAATACAATAAAAGTGAAAAAGAATTAAATAGAAATATGGATACATAGCAAGAATACGGCAGTTATAGAGGTGGAAGAAGTATTCAAACTTTTTACTTACAAAAATTTCAAATAAAAGGACTCAAATATTCATTCAAACTTCAGTATCAGACAGAGGTGAAAAGACACAGTGTGCCGAAAGGCTCCCAGTCAGTGTTATTTTGCAGTAATATAATTAAAGGTGGGTGTTAGAAATATAAGTATGTCTCTCTCAAGGCACTCTAGCTCAGATCAGGGATTTTGTACGGAGCCCCAGACATGACATAGTAAAAAAATAAATAAAATTGTGGCTACAATTTAGCTAATTCGTGGCCACGAAATAAGTATAACATGCGCACGAAATACTAATTTGTGGCTACAAAGTAGGCATAATGTGCGCACGAAATACTAATTAATAATATCACTATAATTCCTGGACAGCTGGGTAAGCAAATCGTGCGCACCTTCTCTAAGGTCTAAGGTAGAGGCAGTAGAGGGGCTGCAGCTTCTGCAGACACAGATGAGTTTACGGCTACACATTAGCACAACAAACCAACGTGTAGTAACAGGATGAGGATAAAAACTTTGTAAGTCGGGTGAGACGTCAGCAGATAGGCTACCCGTCGTAACAAAGTATCAAACATAGGCCTCATTAAATAACTGCCTAAATGCGGGACAACAAGATATTGACTAGAACAGTTTCTAGAGAAGGTGCGCTCGATTTGCTTACCCAGCTATCCAGGAATTATATTAATATTATTAGTTAGTATTTCATGCGCACATTATACCTACTTCGTAGCCACAAATTAGTATTTCGTGCGCACGTTATACTTAGTTCGTGGCCATAAATTAGTATTTCGTGGCCATGAATTAGTACTACGTGCGCACGTTATAGCTATATTGTGACCACTTTTTTTTTCTTTTTTTTTTTTACCATAACATGTCTGGGGCTCCAGTGTAATACTGAGATAGCGTGTTAAGTCTCGCGATATTTGTGCACCTAACCAGCAAGCCGCACAAGGTCAGTTGCATGAGTTACTGCTGTCAGTCGGTAGTGACCAGAGCAGTCTGTTAAGCAGCACTTTCTAGAAGCTTCGTCAGAGTTTCTCTGGTCTTTAGACCGGTTCTGCTTCTAGTTCTAGTTTAAGTGTGTGCCGGTTCAGAGATGGCCCGAGGAAGCCGCAGCCGCCCCTCAGCACCCAGGTAAATACCGCTCTCACTGTCTCACGTGTTCTTTTTAAAGTCAGGTAGAAGCGCTAATCCCCCCTATATTACAGATACAATGAGACATGATATAGACAGTATAGCCGAGATATAGTTTGTCAGTCACACTAATAACTGCTTTATACAAGTGACGACATATGGTCAAATTATCGTTGCGTCATAAGTAACTGAGACCGTCATGTCAGGGCTAACATGAGGTTAACTTGGGTCTCTGGCAAGGTCACTGTGAAAGGTGAGGCGAGTTAAAACAGAGCTGCGCAGGTTTGTAGGGAGGAGAGGAGCTGTGGAGGCTGCTGGAAGCTTTTACGTGTCGACGGGCTTCTTTAGTAGCGACAGGACTCCAACAGAGGACACTGAGTTGAACGTGTGCTCCTTATGACGTAGTTCACTGAACATCTACAGTCATGAAGCGACTGCGATGCGGAGTGAAGTGTTTCTGGTTTACACTCCGTCCTCCATCCTGATAACTGCTCCTGACAGGACAATTAGACAACTACTCATTTAGTCTATCAGACAGTTTGACAGGTCATTTTCTTTTCTTTTTCTTTCATTAATGAGGAATTTATCAACCAGCAGACCTCACTATTCACTAGGTCCTACTTGTCCAATGTGAACATCCTTACAACAGGTTCCTTGGTGTTTTACTACAGCAACACAAGGTACTGTCTGGTATTTTCTCTGCAACTGAGGCTGAAAACTCCTGGCTGATAATAAGTAGGCTATGATTGCTGCAGTGCGTTGTATGAAGATAAAATTCATATCTTTATTTCATGGTCTACATTTCTAATACAGTTGAACGGAAGAAGAGGTGGTGGTGTGGCTCCAGAGTTTTTAAAGTTGACTTCAATTTAATAAATTACACTGTGAACTGTCTTTGTTCTGTTTGTAGCCCAACTCCATCCTATGCTCCGGCCCCTGCTCACCCACCTCCTGCTGCCCTGGCCCCGGCTCCAGCTCAGTCCCAGGGGCCGGGCCTCATGGCCCAGATGGCTACCACAGCTGCTGGGGTGGCAGTAGGCTCGGCCGTGGGCCATGTCGTTGGTAGCGCCCTCACAGGAGCATTTAGTGGGGGCAGCAGCAGCAGTTCAGAGCCAGCCAAGCCTGCGCACCAGGTAAGAGGTGGATTGTGATCAGGCAGAGGATTAAGATGGATGGATCTTGGCTGGATTTAAACATGTCAATTAGGTGATCACTTTGTTTTGGAGGTCTTGCACTTGTCTTGGTGTTTTTACCCCTCACCTGCCTGGAAATGTTCAAAGGTAGAGTTTTCTCCGCCTGCATTATTATAACAGTGTGTAACAGCAGTCACAAGTCTTCCAGTTTCCCTTTTGGAATGTCAAATAAAGATTACTAGAGCCATCTGGTGTTATCGAGCGTTATTTCCTCTCACATGGGTGCAGAACATAGGAGCCAGTTGGCTGTTATCAATGTAGCTATTTGGCCAAGACACGGGCGTCACGAGGTGATACAACTGTCTGCCTTTTTTCTGGATATTGTTTTGGTGTGGCCAGGCCCCAACTCATTCAATCCTAAAAGTGCCAAAAAAGAGGTATGTGTGTAGGTTTGTCCAACAAGTCATGTGTACACACCCTTTGACTGTCATCACTGGCAAAAGTCATTCTAGATAAAACACTCTTTACCCAGTCTAAAATATTTACTATTTGTATTTTTTTTCTCCACAACTATTTGGAGACCTCTGGAAATTAACTTGCGACTTTCTTTTGGGGCACTGAACCTCATCTTGAGAACCAATGCACTGGAGGTAGAACTGTTTTTTAAAAATATCTATTTACAGGATGTACAGTTACTCAGATACAGAAGTGATTCACCAAGTGACTAATATTTGAAGACATCTGGGACATGCTTATTGATTCAGAATAACATCCAGACTGTTACATGTGAAGTTTTGGCCGACCACAGGTTGCCTGTCGAGGCTCACCCAACCAATAAACCCATCTGGAAATTTGTAACAACTCTGCTGTTGAGAAATGTGTGATTCTAACTCAAGTGTGTGATGTGTTTCTTTCCTTGCGTGTATTGTTCCAGGAGCCACCTCGGCCTGCTCCAGCCCAGTCGGGCCCCTGTCATTTTGAGGTCAAACAGTTTCTGGACTGTGCCACCAACCAGAATGACCTGAGTTTATGTGAGGGCTTCAGTGAGGCACTCAAACAGTGCAAGTACTCCCACGGTGAGTCTGTACTGAACGATGGCTGGAGCCACTTAATCCAGCATTTCTCAATTCAAGCCATAAGTGTCATTTAACAGTTTACATAAGGCACATGTTCTGGGGCTTGCTATTATTTTTCAGTCAGGCTTCATGTAGCAAACTCTAACTGCATTTAGTCCTCCAGCTTTGTTTTCACGTGATTGTTTACTGAATATATTGATTCAGTGCTTACTTGCAAAGACGGCAACTGTTTGCACACACATTTACAAAAGCATAATATGACCTTGGTATTTGTCACCATGACCATTTTTTTAAAAATGTTTTTTGTAGGAGTGACATCACTGGTGTGAGGGATCGGCGTCAGCTGTCACGATGGACATATTTCATCAATGACACCTATGCTGTGTTGTAGACATGTTGTAGACACATCATAACCCCAAAATCTGAAGGCTGTACTCAGGCAGTGAGCATGTTGGTTTGTTTGTTTGGTTGACTGATGACTGTGTGGTGTATGAAATGTTCTTGGTAATGTACAATATATAATCCTTGAATAAAAAGCTGCTATCTACCTGCACATCCTGCTAGAATGTGTTATGTTTATTTCTGTTCTGTCATGTTTTTAACCACAAATTGTCATTTACTGTAATATAATAATCGGTAATGGAATGTAGTGAAGTCAATGCTTCTACTTAAATACAATTTTGAGGTAGTTGTACTTGAGTATTTTAATTTTCTGCTACTTTATACGTCCATCCACTACATTTTGAAGGCAAACATTGTACTTTTTACGTCACTACATTTATTTGATAACTTTTCGTTACTTTGCAGACTGCATGCTGCATCAGAGCCAAAGTACAACATTTTTAAATACATTGATTTTAATCTTGGCTATCCAATAAAAAACAAACACTGATTCTGATAATCAGAAAAATTCTGAATATTTGAACCAATAGTTGACAGTTGGTCGACCCATATGATACAGTATACACTTACATGTAAATATATGTATAGTTTACTTTAACTTGTACTTTTGACACCAGAACTTTTAATATCAGATACTGCTTTAAGACTTTTACTCAAGTACTCTGTGTATGGGTGACTTTCACTTTGACCAAAGTAATATTATAACACGATGTGTTTACTTTTACTCAAGTATGACCTCTAGATACTTTGTACCGCACTGAATGAAATAGTTCATTTGCCGAACATTTGTTTGCAATGACTGCAGGGGGCCGGCAGAGGCGCTGCAGCTGCCTGCCTGCAGCCAGCTCAATGCATTAGGTCACATCCGACTGTACTTTCAAAATAAAGCCATAGATTGGGGAAACAGACTTGCAAAACATAAAGGGTGGCTTTAATCTCTGGACCTGTCCTCGGTAAAAACCTCTGACTCATTGGCACGAAACATTCTAAATAGGAAACTATTAGTATTGGCCGGCTTCACTACACATTAGCAGAACACAGGAGAGAGCAGCAGCCATATATCTATGGCAGCAGCAGCTTGGATCGCTGTCACGCGTAACCGGAAGTAGGAGTTTTGCCTTCTGGTCACCGGTCATTGGTCCTCGTCTCCAAACAGAGTTGTCGACAGACGTGATTCCAGCAGTTGTTACGATGCCTTTCATTGACTTCCAGAGTAATTTACCGGCCAGCTCTTTCCCGGAGGATTTCGTGGGGAAGCTGAGCTCCTGCGCCGCGGCCGCTCTCGGAAAACCAGCGGACGTGAGTACATTTGGGTCCGAACCCAGTCTGGAGCGAGAGGGACTCAATGTCAAGGCTGCGAGTGCGTGTCTCTTCTGAAGCACAGCGGGTTTCCATTAGTCCTCCCCGCAACTGTGCGCATGAATGTCCGTGACGTTAAGTCATGTTCACATACCTCACAAGTTCATGTAGCTAACACAGAAGTAGCTTCACCTTTATTTCACACCAGCGTATCAAAACCAGCTTTCACCACTCGAATGGCCGGAACCGAGTCTACCAGGGAGCACAGACCCGGTCTGCATCATGGCCCCCGGCCCCGAGGAGTGTGACTGTCGGCTGGAGGGTGTTTATTCAGGTTCAGGACAGCGTCAGTGGACTTTACGTTACGATACGTACATCAGACACTTTAAGATTTTGACTTCAGCACTATCTGTAAGATGGACCGGGACAGCTGTGTTACACACACTCTGTGGCTGTGAGAGAGAGAGCTCACATATATTTACTGTAGGACAGCACCTAATTATTGGATTCATTATTGATTAGCCTATTTATTATGTTTGGATTAAAAAGACTGTTGTAGCTGTGTATATTTAAAAAACAAAACAAAAAACAACTAGAGTAAAGAGAAGATGCAGATCCATTTTCTGGGGAGCGACTAGTCGACTGTGTTGTGTTGTTTGCGCTTCACTGTGTCTTTGTCAGAATATCCAGGCAGCATATCTTCAGCACTGACTGATGACACACTACAGTCAGTCACACAGCTGCCATAAACATTGTTTCTGTTCTGAATAACTGCATATGATCTTTTGAGATTCACCCCTCACACTGTTAAAATAGAGGCTCTCTCAGCGTAATGTTCAGTGTGTTGCTCAAGGACACTTGGGCAGGCACTCCACATGCAGAAGAAGGAGCTCTGACCTTGTAGTTGGGAAATGTGCTCACTTTACTTCATCTAACAGATAAATGAATGAGTGTGTGTGTGTGTTTGTGCTCACTCCTCCCTCTGCTGTGTTTGTCTTCCAGAGGATGAACGTGGTGGTGAAGCCTGGGGTGCAGATGCTGATAGGTGGATCTTGCTCTCCGTGTGTGATGCTTTCAGTGTCTGCCATTGGTGTGACCGACACTGCCGACAAGAACAAGGAGCACAGTGCCAAGATCTTTGAGTTTCTGACCAAAGAACTCAATCTGACTGAAGACAGGTGAGTGTACAGGACGTCCCCGCTGTGCTTGCACATATGCTGTCACTGTTAGACAGTGTTGTAAAATGGGCCCAAAGGTCAAGTGTGACGAGAACTGAAGATACCATGAGAAAATATTACTTTGATAAAAGTGAAATAGTGATACAAATATTACTCGAGTAAAAGTATCAAGTATTTTAAGTAATAGGGTATTTTATATGAAATGTGCTTTAAATGGTTAAAAGTATCAGGAGTACTAGTAAGGGTAAATTTTACATATATTTACATGTACAAGTGCACTGCCATTCAGAACATGGTGTTCAGCACAGATCACCTGGTGATGTGAAGGGTTTACACATCCAGTGCTACACCTCGAACCGCTCACAGATTCATCTGCGTATCAGACTTGTTTGGTGCTCCTGGCAACCTGGCCCTTAAAATAGAAACCCCGCTTTGAGTTCTGTAGGTTTAACTTTGAACCCTAATTAAAAAACTACAGCTAACTTTTCAACCCTAAAATCAGTCATAATGTAGGATAATGTCAAGCTTTAGTTGATCCATCCATTTAACAACAAGACAGAGTTATCTCAGGGCTCTGATACAGATACTGTTGTGTCACACCATACAGCATGTCACCTTGTCTGCTTTTGCTGCCGTCATCATTCTGTGTTCATAATGTAGCCTGCAGACAGGCAGAACTCTACGTTAAGCAGACTGAACTGCTCTAAGCCCTACCCACACACCTTATTCATTTATCTAGATAAGCATCTGACCAGACTGTATCTTATTCCTGTTTATGGCGCATGTATGCCTCGTGTACGTAAATGCTTGTTTTCAGGTGGGTTATATGGACGTAGATTATTTCTAAAACAGTGCTAAAACGCTGCAGAACGTGCTGTTTCCAAAAATCCCTGTGTACGTGTAAACTAGGCCTTAGTTAAAACTAAAACATGCATTAGCTTGGATACAGATTGACTCTGTTGAATTGGCCATTTATCTCACCGGAAGTGATTAGTCATAACTTAAAGTAACTCTCCAAGACAGAGAGCAGAACTCCTTAATCCTCGAAACAGCACAGAGCAGCTGAGAGGTTGAGAACTGCAGATTTTAGCCTTTCAGACTGTATTTACATATTTGAATTAATGGACTGGGGAAATGATTGACAGCCTTGTTCTGATTCACAGGATTGTTATTCAGTTCCACGCACTGCAGCCTCACCAGGTCGGGAAGAAGGGAACCGTCATGAGTTTCTTGTGAAGGACTTTGTTTTGGACAAATCTCACAGTCTCATTCCTCAAAGAGAAAGAAGAAGATGACTGATTAGATCAGCACACTAATTCATCATACACCAAGTGAAGCTAGTTGTAGAGAGTCAGTTACTGTATATCCATGGCGTATCCAGGTACTCATTCTGCATATCTGCAGATTTTCAAAGCTGTAAAACACGATGTTCAATTTTTAATGATTAAAGGACCTGTTATTTTAACCATTCCTAAAATCACTTGTAATACATACTATGAAGGAGATCATTCTAGAACCACATCAAATAAAAATGTCAGTATTTTCATGAAAAGATATATTTTTAAATATATTTGAACTAAAGAGGTGGATGAGATGAATGGGACTGTCTCTTCTGTGAATCCTGTAGCCTCCTTGAAACGAATACAATTGTTAAAGCAGTGATTGATCTTGAAAGGATGCCCTTTGAGTTTTACTTGCCTAAAACGTACTGTCTTATAGTCTCCTGAGCACACATACACATTCACCTAACTCACAGGTCAGCATTCAAGGAAACGCCACCGTTTTTCCATACTGAACTATGTTCTTCCCTGATGTTAGACGAGTTGACACATACCTCTCTTGCCTTTGTGCGTGCACTCAGTCGCTCCTGGGCACAGTGCTACTTTGCTAGCATGTAGCTTGGCCCAGTACATTCCTTAGGATCCAAATGGGGGTGAAGTTAGAAGTGACCAGGCACTTCCACGTTTTCCCTATTTAAGTACGGTTACGTGAGTAGTTACACGACCCAAGTGTGGTTACACAAAATGAAACATGCCAATGAGCAGGAGTGATGATATTACTGCGCCGACGACGAAGTGCTCCCAGGTGTTATTCCACCATACATTATAGTTATCCTTTATATCCGCTTAGAAAATTGGCATGTTGAGAACATTTCATTCTGAAATAGATCATTCCTTTTTGAGAACCTCTATTTTAGAATGTTGTATTTGTGGAATGGAATCAAGACATTATATTCTAATTCTGTGTTCCAGAAAATAATCTTTGATATGGATATAACAGTAAGTCTAGTTTAGAATATTCCATTCCAACACAGAACAGTCCATTTCAGCACATTCAATTATGGAACATCACAGTTTTGGATTCATATCTAGATATCTCTTTTTCAAATTCTCCTGAATAGAATTCTCCATTTGAAAACAACATGGCTCCTATTGTCATGACTATTATTTTCCTGTGGTGACAACTGTTAGCATTTTATTCCTTTGGTCTGACAACATGCTTTGGGTACATTCAGACCAGATCAGGTGGTGTGGCAGTGTAGGAGTGTCACTCCATGGTGCGTGTGTGTGAGGTGTTGGGAACCCCCCCGATCAGTTTGCTGAAAGGCGAAGGTGCTAATTTGTAATGCTACTAGCATGCCGTTCCTACAGTGATTGTCGGCATCCACAGATGAAATAAAGGGCTTTCATAAACTGGTGCACAAAGCAAAACTGAGTGAATACACATGACACACTACATTACACTCTGCTGTGGTTTCAGTCATTCATGCTGCTTGTCTCGACTTTTTTGCCGCAGCCTGCTGTATTTTTATGCAGAGCCCCCTGCAGCCAGCCCCGCCGCAGCCAGAATGGACTACCATCATTGAAATGAATCAGAAGAGTTGTGTTTTTGCTGTACCAGTGGATTTGGTCTGAATGTAGCCTAAAGTCTAAAAGAGGGTTCAAACAGAAGGTAGTCTGCTCCACTGGAGGACGTTTCTGGTGCACATGCATGTAGCTTCATTTCAGCAGGAAGTGGCTTTTTTGGGGCCTAATGCAACATTTGGCAACTTTCTTCACAGTAAACATGGCCCTGCCTCCAACGCTGTATCCAGTTGTACTTGATTCATCCGTGATGTTCTACTTTAAGATGTTGAGATTTATGTCACATAGACGTAGCAGACCCTCATGCACTTATAAAGTATAATAATATAATGAAGAAGCAGAAGCAGGTTTAACGAGGAAACATAACACTCAACCTTGATCGGCCTCAACTCAATCCTCTGACTTTTCACTGCATCATCATGACGTCACAATTTCAATTTTTCCAATGCTTTGGTCTATGAACACATACCTGCAAACCTAACGACAGTGTGGCTGATTTACATGTTATACCATGCCCTAGTTTTGACATTCAAAAATACAACCTCAGCACCAGGCTGCAATGAATATACAGTATTCAGTAATAAGTATATTCATTTATTAACTAGTGAACTATTTAATTAGCTCAATAATTTTGAAGAATTGAGGTCTGTATTTGTATTCATTTGATTTCACTTATCTGGAGTCATGGCCGTTGGTTAAAACAGAGCTTCCGAAACATCTTCACTGAGCCGTAGAATCAATCAGTACATTTGAAAATATTGAATAAGTTTTTTTATTTATTTATTTTTTATTTAAAAGCTTTTATAATACAGTGTTATATAACCATTCATTTTTATTGTAACACAACCAGCACTTAGATAATTCTGAGTTATATAAGCATCTGTCACCTTTCACCCAGGCTACACAATATCATGTCTGATTGTTGGCTCAACTTTTCACTGCTGAGCACAGATCAGAGAGTACAGAGAGGAAGCAAGATCATTCACTTTAGCTACTTGTTTTTTTTATATAGATTTTTTTGGCCTTTGGCTTTATTGACAGTGCAGCTGAAGACATGACAGGAAACAGGATGAGAGAGAGGGGGAGTGACACGCAGCAAAGAGGACTGGAACCCGGGCCGCTGCAGCGAGGACAAAGCCTCTGTACATGGGACGCCTGCTCGACCAACGGAGCTAAACGGCGCCCTCTCTTTAGTTACTTGTTGATATGTTATCAGAATGGGGCCAGACGACTGAATTCACAATGAGGCCCAACCTTTTCATGGGCCACAGGCTTGACTACTTGGCTAACGGCTAACTAGCAGCTTGGTCAACTTCTTTTCACTGCGACACAACTCCATAGTACTGGGTTCTACTCAGCTGCTGCTGATACCAGCTCTCCTACTGAGGTGCCTTCACTGCCCTGACGCCTCCTATAAAGACCAAACTGCAGCCAGATGTGTTAATGTACCAGAGTCAGTCAGTCAGTAGACTCAGTGCTCATTAGCTTGTCATAAGATGACTTGGTAGATTTGTGTTTCCTGTAAAAATAATGTACATGTAGGTGACCTTGGGGGCTCCCAGATAAGATTAAGCATATTGATTAATTTGCATTTGATACCATCACAACATGTCAGTGTGCTCTGCACTCACAGGTGGTTTTACCATCAGGCCTACTCTGGGCCCTCGTCCGTCAAAGGGCCTTTGGAATTTGTGTTTCCTTTTAAAAAATTTTTTTTAATAAAACATTTTTCCTTTTGTGTGCCTCTAAACCTCTGATAATCAGTCATACATTACAAAAAAATCTATCTTTATGAAAAATGTTTAATGTCTAATATTCATCATCACCCATATTTGGCATATGACCTTTAACCTGCATTTGCACTGAATCAAATTATGCATCAAGTGAAGTTACCATCAGAGACAGATCGTTGTTAGCTGCATGAAGCATCATTCTTTAAATGGGTCCATTACTTTGGTTTTAGGACCAAATACCTAATAATGCTGTGGACTGTATAGTTTTGGAGAAAACACTAAATTTTAATATTTACAATAGTAATGAGGTAATAAGACAAACTCAGAAATAATTATTTTCTCCATCAGTGAATCAACGAGCTGTTCTCAGAGGAAAATAAGGTCCCAGAACTCTGATTGAAGCTAGAAAGGTGGCAGGGTCCGCCACATATAAACACATTGTAACAGTATAAATTGTGTTGTCCTTTAAGGTCAGTTGGTTTAGTCCGTTAATTCAGTCATGCGAACAAAGAGAGTTTGATTACTTAGTTTGATAGGCAGAAAAAAAAATCAGTGAGAGGATCTTACTCTTCTCATTAACATGAACAAAACTACAGAGTGCTCCTTTAAATCACATGCCATGACTGTTTTTGAATTGGCTGATTACCTGGACACCTCAGTTCCAGTCGACCATTTACCCACTGTCCTCAACACTGCCACTACCATCAGGCTTGTCCAGTGCAGACCGTGTTTGTTGGAGCTTTAGTTACTTGGTGCTCTGTCTTGGTTTTAATGACGAGATACTCAGATGTGCCTCCCCGGGACAGTGGTGACGTCACTCACCTCAGAGTGAGGACACCGAACACCGTCTTCATGTTTAACGAGAGAAGCTTCGGAGAAAGTGTGTGTGAGGAAATACTTTGTCTAACTGAGGCTCGTGGGTCAGAGCATAACTCGTAAACGTGACGACCCTTTTCACCACACAGTGCAACGTGGGATTAAAAAACTCTGTGTCTCTCTCATTCACTACCATACACTTTTCTCGAGTAAGGTCCCATGCTGTAGGGGCGTGACTTCGTCTCTGTACGAGGGACGGGAACTATCTCAGTCAAATAACGGCTCTTTGGTGCCTTAAGTGGTCAAGTATCCTGGCAGAACGAGACTAAGGAGAAGACCCCGCTCTGAGTCAGGACTAATCATGTCGCTGGAGCTGTACTTGGACCTTTTCTCTCAGCCCTGCCGCTCAGTTTATATCTTCGCCAAGAAGAACAACATTCCTTTTGAATTCCGAAAAATTTCGCTGTTCACTGGTGAGTTTAAGTTCACACACCGACGAAGAAGAAAAGTTGGTATCGTTTCCCAGCTCTGCGGGCGGAGGAGAGCCGCAGGCTGCTGTTCTTTCTCTGTAGTTTCCTACATGTGAGCCGCTGCAGAGCTGCTCCTCTGACAGGGCTGATGAGCTCACACTCAGTTCACACGGCAAGAAACAGTGCAAAGAAATGAAATATGACGTCAAATATCTGCATGGTAAGCAGTAGTGTAACTGGATAACGTTACAGTGGCATCGACCGTCAGTTATCACCTAAATCAAGCACACTAACAGGACTTAGCAACAGGTGAGTCCTGGATCTGGACAGATAGGCTACTAATCAGGCTGAGAGGACTGGTTACTGGGGACAGACAGACAGGCCGAGAGGACTGGTTACAGGGGACAGACAGACAGGCCGAGAGGACTGGTCACAGGGGACAGACAGACAGGCCGAGAGGACTGGAATGAGATCGTTCCAGGCTGAAGTCTTGTTGCCCTGCTGACCTGACCCAGGTGTGTGTTGCTTCCAGGTGAACATTATGAGGAGGAGTTTGGGAAGATCAGCCTGATAAGAAAAGTTCCTGCTCTGCGAGATGGAGACTTCTGCCTGGCTGAGAGGTGATCACTCAAATGTTCTTCGATATAAATCATTAAACGACATACAACCAGGAACTTTACGACCAAGATTATTACTATTATTATATCTATTTCTTTGTAGTAATTGCTACTGGGTCAGACTCATCCAGATTGAATATTATCATAAAACCTATATTTTTTATTATGGTGGAGTGCTGAATTGAGGAAAGAAGCTGCTCTGGTGTGAAATCACAGTTTACTTTGTCATCCCCACTGTCCTCATCAACCAGAATCCACATAAAATGAATGTTGCTTATAGAAGCTTTAAACAGTAAACACCTGGTGTACATTTTATAAATAAGTCCTGTGTGTGGAAGTCATTTGGAATATTTGCGTCTGCTCTGCAGCATCGCCATCATGCTGTATATGGCGCAGAAGTTTAAGACTCCAGACTTCTGGTACCCAGCAGACCTTCAGCAGCGTGCTCGTGTCGACGAGTATCTGTCATGGCAGCACGCGGCTATCCGTATGCATGGAATGAAGATGTTCTGGCTCAGGGTATGTTCACTGACTCCTGTCATGTGTCTTCCTTCCTCCAGCTTCTCCAGTCACAGACTGAGGAGTGAGGTCAGCAGGAAGAGCAACACCAGGCCGGTGGTGTTGCTCGTCATTTAGTGCCACTGACAGAGACTTCCTGCTGTTTTCATTCTTCTGCTGGCGTGTGCATTTAGACATTCCTTTTGTATCTTATTTCATTTTCTTTTCACACTATCAGTGTGGCATTCATAACAGGAAGACAAAAGCCTCAATACAATACAGTCTTTGAATGACCTGTGACAGACTTGTGATTGTGTGTCATGTGTCAGTGAACCTGTGAAGATACTGTTAGTGTGCAGACTTGTGAGTGTCATGTTCCAAATGAATGAGTTTATGTCAACAATAAGTTCATTGACAGAGCTGAATAGTGTGTTATTTCATCTGCACTTTCTTGAGACTCAAATGGAATTCTTTGTGTTTGAGCTGTAGCTTATGATTCCTAAAGTCATGGGTGTGGAAGTGCCTCAGGAGAAGCTGGATGCAGCCTTAGAGGATCTGAACGGCTCACTGAAACTCATAGAAGAAAAGTTCCTTCAGGACAGGCCCTTCATTGCAGGGGATCACATGTCACTGGCCGACCTGGTCGCCATTGTGGAGATCATACAGGTACAGTATGCTTTTTTCCAACAATTATTATTATAGAAATAATGTTATTTACATCAGACAGTAAACAAACACCACCACAAAAGTTTTTTATTCAAGAAAAGGTCTCAAAGTTCACAGATGTAAAATGCTCAAAGTTCACAGATGTAAAATGCTCTCAAAACACAAGCACCCGTCTCAAGCTTGCAACATTTATTTTAAGGCTGCATTAATATGTTTTTATCCTCCTGAGGTGTGCAGAACCTATGAAGCTGATCATGGCTCGTTGCTTATTTACACATCCAGCACACACAGAGCAACACTATCGTTTAGTTGGACTTTGGAATGTGGTTTGGATCACTGTGGAAGATTGTGTAAAAACACTCTGAACAGAGTTGGATGAACACACAAAGAAACCAAAAGGGCTAAAGTACAAGTAGATGTATTGTTATTACAATATAGGAGACAAAATACCTTATCACAAGAAGTCAGAAGGAGTGGCTCCAGAGAGGGAATATAACTCATCCTTTCTAATCGTTCCACAAACAAAGAAATCGGACGTGATTGGCCTTCTACTCTTTAGCAACAGTTAAGTTTCACATTAACTGAATGGTAAACACATGGACCCATGAGTTCATCATCAGCTTATCAGAGAACAAGAGATCCTTGCTCTGCTATACATCCAGACGACATCATGACTGTCATGTGATATTTGGGTCCACAGTTATGATACAGATGCAGTACAGTAGAATTACAGACTGAATCAATGATCAAGTTTAACACTTCATCAATAGTTCAACGTCACAGTTTCTAAAATCTCACCAGCTTTTTTTTTTTTTTATTTGATTTTATTTTATTTCAATGCAGTTTAGCAAAGTGCCAATACAGAGAATGCAACAGATGTGCTGCTCAGAGAGTTTATTGCTGTTGCTAATGTTCAACTCATGTCCCTAGATTATTGAAACAGCTGCCTGCTCCTTCTGAAAGAAACAATAACTGAGGCGGACTGTCATTGCGCCTGCCAAGTTTGTCATTCTCACACTGCATTTACAGTGATGACAGTGGTCCATTTCAGAGGTTGTCCAATCGCAGGTTTTTAAAGGACGATATAATTATGCTACGTTTGAGCAGGAAAATATGATTAATGGGCTGATATTATCAGGAGTTGATCACATGCACATGTGACTCTCAAATAATCAGTTATGGCCATTGCACTTACAGTTCCCCAAATACCCAAGCTAGCTCACAAAACAGATTTATATCGGAGCAGCAGTTATCTTCAGTCTAATGCACAGGTGCCCAACTTTTTCCCTCAGAGCACCAAAACTGAAACTTAACAGTGGACCATAGACCAAAAGCAAACACCTATTGTATTTAGTTTATACTAAAGGGACTGGTACTGATAGAATCCCTTTTAGCATGAATACCTATGATACTGGTCCATAGTTACAGTAACAGTCCTTCTCCTCTGTGCCTCTCTCACTGACAGCCTGTGGGCGCCGGCCTGGATGTGTTTGAGGGGAGACCCAAGCTGAGCGCCTGGCGGGACAGAGTCCAGGCCACCATTGGTAAAGAGCTGTTTGACGATGCCCACCATGTTATCCTGGGAGCCCAGGAGAGTGTGAAGATGATGGATCCTAGCAAGATGCAGTTGTTCAAGCCCAGGATCCTCAAGTTATTCATGTGAAGAGGAGTTTCCCTCTCACTCCTGGCTATACAGAGAATCCACATTGTCATTGTCAGCACATGTAGACTGGACAATGCATAGTATGCATTCCAAGCTTCCTGTATGTAAAATCTCCACTGTTTATAAGTAAAAGCGTAGTATAATACCATGTGTTGAGTCCCAGACTCATTATGTAACAGAGGAATGTGAAATGTGAGAGCTGTAGCTTGTGTCTGCCAACAAACATCCCACCATTTCCCTGATTCTTCACAGTGGACATTTTAAGCTGTGCTCCATGTTAGGAGACATATGGGAATTTCAAGCTCAATAAATGTAGTTTTTGCACCAAACTCTGCCCTCTGTGTCTGTGCATTGTGGTGATCACTGTGACAGTGCCTCATCGTCTGGCTCCTGAAGATATCTGATGATATGACACAAAACTAAAGTTGTTCAACTCAAGTTTGAAGTACAATTTTGAGATCTCAATCTGTATTTATTTTTCAGCTGGCAAGCTTCACAAATATTTGACTGGGATGACTCTCAGCCTCAGGGTATGATTTTGAGTCATTCTTCCTTTTGTTTTATGGCAGCGTTTGCAAACAATGCTGCCACCAAGTGGGCAAGTAAGGCCATTTCAACAGTACATTTTATTACAAGTAAACTCAGATATGCTTTATATTAAAGTTAATAGTAATAAGTATGGATATAATGAATGCAATGCAGAAGACTGCAACAGTAAGGGAATGAGGAAAAGTCCAATAACAATAAAGAAGAGTGTATATGTATATTCACATATATAGTACATACGTATATATTCGTTCCTATGGTAAGATAATTATGAGGTATAAATTCATGGATATGAGAATATCCATATCCAATATCCAGCCAGAATTCTGACTTGTGAATCACATAATAAGACTGTAACGTATCCAGCTCGTTACCTGTCACCTAATGTAACGACTTGTGAAAACAGATGTTCGAAACTGTTCGGCATGGCGACCCCTGAAGTCCATAACATGTACTGTCTCCCTGCTGAGCGTCCCTTCGATAGCTCAGTTGGTAGAGCGGAGGACTGTAGAGAACATACGCTGTCATCCTTAGGTCGCTGGTTCGAATCCGGCTCGAAGGAGATTCTTTTCATGATGACTTGGCACATATTGATTCACGAATGAAAGTGCAACATATCGAGTTATTCGCGGTAGTTATATATTCGTATTCTTTTTAGGCTATATATTATAAACTTATCGATCAGTAACAACACATACTTCAGTCAATGTGTTCCATTCGTGGAAGCTGCAGGATTCACAGCTCATTTCATTCACGTCTTTATCAGACTTTACAAAGCTCAGGCAAAAACACACACGTCATTTATTGCGCTTTAGATGATTATCTCTGTAAATAAAAGTGCATTTTATTTCTCTTGCACCTTAAGTTCCACTTAGCTCAGCATTTTATTTTATTTACCTCAGTATTTTATCTTATTTTATATAGTACTTTGTTTTTTGCATATTGTATAGGCCTATTTATGCTGTTGTTTCTTACTGTTTCGATATTTGCCCTTATATTTTGATTGCATTTGAATGTACCTTTTCTCTTCATCCTCAGTATTTTATTTTAAAGCTATTTAAGCATTTTATTGTATATAGTATTTTATTGCCCTTTTCATATAGTGTATATAGTATTTTTATTGTTCCTATATTTGCCCTTGTATTTGGATTGTATTGTATTTGAATACACCTGCTGCTACAATTACCTAATTTCCTCTCGGGGATTAATAAAGTTATCAATTCAATTCAATTCAATTCAATTCAATTCAATTCAATTCAATTCAAAGGAGCTTTATTGGCATGAAAGTTTCAATAACAATATTGCCAAAGCATCTGTCCAAACACTCGGACATAACAATAATTCAGCATATACACCAAACAACACCAAGATTGAGATACATTAATTTACATTTACATTAATCATATATACAGTATAGTGTGTGTGTGTGTGTGTGTGTGTGTGTCGGTCACTCACTGTCCCTCAGGTTGTGGCATGTTGAAACATATTTGGCAGCCAGATCTGCCCTGTCTCCTTCTCCCAGGAGTATTTTTAATTTAGAGAGGTCGTTCAGCTCTTTGAAATCTGAGATTATAGAACTGAATTTGTCAAAGTAAATGTTTCTTGTTTTGCTGAATTTTTCACATTTTAGGAGAAAGTGCATCTCTGTCTCAACCTCACCTGTCGAACAGTAACCACATGTTCTGTTTTCTTTTGGTTGCCATGACTTTTTGTGTCTTCCTGTTTGGATTGTCAGTTTGTGGTCACTGAGCCTGGACCTGGTCAGGATCTGTCTCTGCTTTCTATCTCTGACAGTAGAGAGATATTCTGCTAATATCTGTTTAGGGTTAGATAACATTCTAATCTACTTTGGCTTTTAGTTTCTTCTGTCCAATGTTCCAGATAGGTTTATTTACATTGTGTTATAATTGGCTTTACTCTGATTGGTGTTTGGAGAGCAGTGTTGTTGTGAGGCTGCTCAGACTGTGTCTGAGAGGGGCAGTTAGCCTGAGCACCAGCTGACACAGGGGACTCTTCTCTGGGCTCAGCTCTTGAGTTCGGAGGGCTTTGGGGTGGAGCGGGTCTCTGGGGCTGGATTTCAGCTGGTTAAAGAAGTTGAGTGTTCTCTTGTGAATGTTAATGATCAGAGGGTATCTGCCTAATTCTGCTCTACATGCATTTGTTGGTGTGTTTCTGTCTGCGTGTAAGACGTATCTGCAGAGTTCTGCATGTAGAGGTTCTGCTGGATGTTTGTCCCAGCGGGTCGGGCTCTGATGACTGAGTGGACCCATACTTTACTACCGTACAGCACAATGGGCTGGATGACACTGTCAAATATTTTAAGCCAGAATTTGACTGGAATTTGGAAATTATAGAATTGTCTCTTGATTGCATGTAGGGCTCTTTGAGCTTTTTCTTTTAGTGCATTCACTGCCATGTTGAAACTCCCTGATGCTGTGATGGTTAGACCCAGGTAGGTAGAACTCATGCTATGTCCAATGGTATCATTATTTATGGTAAACTGGTGTTTGTTCTCCTGACATCTGGGGCGTTTTTGAAAGATCATGACATTAGTTTTCTTCATATTTACTGCCAGGGCCCAGTTCTGACAGAACTTCTCTACTATGTCCAGCTGGTGCTGTAGTCCTGGTTCAGTAGGAGACAGCAAAACAAGGTCATCAGCATAAAACAGAGACTTCAGCTCTCTGTCTAGGAGGGAGAGGCCAGGAGCAGCACACTGATCCAACTCAGCAGCAAGTTCATTTATATATACATTAAATAGTGTTGGACTTAGATTGCAGCCCTGCCGTACACCTCTCCTCTGGGGGAAGAATTCAGTTTGTTTGTCTCCAATTTTAACAGCACACATATTTTCCAAATACATTGATTTAATCAGCTCATATATTTTGTCCCCTATACCACAGTGCAGGAGCCTGTAATAGAGCCCTTCATGCCAAATAGAGTCAAAAGCTTTCTTGAAATCAATGAAACAAGTGAATATCTTGCCATTTTTTTTTTTGGTGTACACGTTTGTTAATTAAAGTGTGAAGGGTATATATATGGTCGGTGGTGTGGTGTTTTGGGAGGAAGCCAATTTGACTTTTGCTCAAGATGGAGTGTTCCTCAAGGTAATCTAGTATTCTTTTATTAAGAATACTACAGAATAATTGACCCAGACAGCTGCTGACACAGATGCCACGGTAGTTATTAGGGTCTGATTTGTCCCCACTCTTATGAATGGGGGAAATGAGCCCTTTGCACCAGATGTCAGGAAAACATCCTGACTGTAAAACAGTATTGAACACCCTCAACACTGCACCCTGCATCTCTGGGGTGCTGCATTTGAGCATTTAATTTTTAATACTGTCTGGACCACAAGCTTTCCTCGGCTGGAGAGATTTTATCTGTGTGGTCAGTTCTTCTAAGGTGATTGGGAAATCAAGAGGGTTTTGGTTGTCTTTAATGGTTTCTTCTAATGTTTGGAGTTTTTCTTGTATAATATATTGATCTGAATTGATTTGATTTATTGGTATGTCTTTGTATAGATTTTCAAAATGTGCTCTCCAGATGTCACCATTTTGGATGGGTAACGTCTGTTGCTTTGTGTTGAATTTGTTCCACATATCCCAGAATTGATTTTGATTAATGGTATTCTCAATATCTTCAAGTTTCATGTGGGTATAATTTAGTTTTTTGTTCCTAATTGTACATTTGTATTTCTTTAAAATTTCATTGTATCGAATGCGTAGGGCTGGGTTGTTTGGTTGGCAATGTTTTTCATTTGATATTTTTCTCAGGTCTTTTCTGATGGTCTTGCATTCTTGATCAAACCATTTTTCGGTGTTTTGCCTTTTAACAGGCTTCCGTTTTTGTTTTTTGAGGTCAGCTTTTATAGCTGCCTTATGAAATATCATATTGATATCATCAATGGCCTTGTTTATACCATCTCTGGTAGAGACATATTGGTTTTGGTCATACACTGATATGTCATTCATCAGATCAGGTGAGTTTAAGGCCATGATGAATTTGTCTCCACTGTCTGGGGCCCATCTGTAAGTAGGATTTAAATTAAACAGCTTACTGGGTTCCCTCTTTGTGTCACTCATTTGATCAGAGACTTTAAAGAACACATTTATTTGGTTGTGGTCTGAAAGGGGGGATTGCTGTCTGATAGTGAATGCAGTGGAGGGGTCCATGTCAGTGATTGCATAGTCTACAACACTAGACCCAAGAGCTGAGGAGTATGTGAATCTCCCTAAAGAGTCCCCTCTGAACCTACCATAAACTATGTACAGACCTAAGGCCCGACAGAGATGCACTATCTCCCTGCCACTTTGATTAATTTCAGAGTCAAGGTTGTTCCGACGGGTGATGGTTGGTGTGGTAAACAGGGGAGCCTGAAATACATGGTTGTTGCTCTGTGGGACATGACATCAGGTTCAATTCCTGTTCGTCCATTCAGATCTCCAGTTAGAAGCACGTTTCCCTGGGCCTGGAAGTAGGCAATTTCTGAATGGAGGGTGTCAAAAATGTCCTCTTCAAAATAAGGAGAATCTACTGGGGGTATATAAATTGCACAGAGATATAGATCCCTATCAGTTATGCCTAGGGTTTGATCTAATCTCAACCACATGTGTGATTTACCCTGTTTTACTGGTGAGATCTGATGGAAAAGAACTCCTTTGTACCACACCAAGATCCCCCCCGATGTTCTGCCCTTGCGTATGTTTTTTAATTTTACAGAGGGCACCATGACTTCATTATATCCTGGAGGACATTGAGTGAGCAAATCATTTTGACACCATGTTTCTGTCAATACAATTATATCAACATCTTTGATAGATTTCATGAGTTCAGGGTTTCCGCTCTTCAGCTCAAAGGTTGAGGAGTGGAGACCCTGAATATTCCAACAGCTTATATGAAATGAACGCATAAAAAAAGAAATCAAAATGAACCTGTATAGTGAGACAAATATCAAAACACCTACAACTATCTATACATTTATACTATTAAATAATAATTTCATTTAAATTCCATAGAAGCATGTACTATTTTTACTAATATTACCATTGTACTGAATACTACTAATGCTATTATTACTATAACTAACTAACAATATATTTCTAAGTTGTTCTGTTATTCATATGGGAAAGTGTTCTGAATATGTATATCTTAGCTGGACAGAAGCCGGGTGCACAGGGTGTGCAGCATCTCCCTGATGTATCCCAGCTCAGAGGTAGCAGGGGGAGGGACTGTGGGAGTAGGCTGGGCAACAGCTGCAGCATAGTTCTGCTGCTGTGGGTGGGGAGGTGGACCAGGGGCAGGTGCTGCTGCATAGCTCCGCTGTAGTGGATGGGGAGGTGGACCAGGGGCAGGTGCTGCTGTATAGTTCTGCTGCTGTAGGTGGGGAGGTGGACCAAGGGCAGGTGCTGCTGTATAGTTCTGCTGCTAGTGGGTGGGGAGGTGGACCAGGGGCAGGTGCTGCTGTATAGTTCTGCTGTAGTGGGTGGGGAGGTGGACCAGGGGCAGGTGCTGCTGTATAGTTCTGCTGTAGTGGGTGGGGAGGTGGACCAGGGGCAGGTGCTGCTGCATAGCTCCGCTGTAGTGGGTGGGGAGGTGGACCAGGGGCAGCTGCTGCTGCATAGTTCTGCTGCCGATGCTGTAAAGGGGGATGGTGGGCAGGGACCGAGGAGGAGGAAAGTAGCCTCCTCTGGTTGTGTATCACAGTGGTGAGGTGGTGGGCTTGTAGGGAGTGGGAGGTCCAGGCTGAGCTGTTGTGTCTCCTCACAGCAGGTGGGATGATCCTGGGGTGGTGATGGAGAAGAGGAGGTCTTGGATGGTCTCTGAAGCTTCTAGTAGCAGAGAGGGTGGAAGGACTGCGTCCTAGGGCCGTGTCTTTGAGGGTCTTTGCAAAGATCTTCACCTTCTCTTTGTGAAGATGGAGTCCATCATAGAAGTCCCAGGTGCCAATGATAGGGTGGAGGGGCAGGTGGATGCTGGGTAAGGTGGCACATCCTTTTCTGATCTCCATATTGATGTCGTGGATGACATGAGGAGGGGTGTCTGTCCTAGGTAGCAGGGTGGAGATCACAATGCGGGAATTCCTCACTGGCTTGCTCTGCCATCTTTCTCACTGCCTCAGCAGTGTCCTTTCGGAGGCTGTGCAGGTCATTTGTTCCTGTGTGGATCACCAGGTATTGAGGGCTCCTGAGGTTCTCCTTGTTCAGCAGCTTCATTGCCTGGCCTGTGGTGCTGCAGCGTTTCAACAGTACTTTTTTTACCAGCAAAAAGCTTGTTTGTGTCCAGGAATTTCCCATTTGAGTCTGCCAGCAGGACCACTTGTGGAGCTTGTTCTTCTGGTTGAGTGGAGGGAAGCTGGGATGGGCAGAGCTGGCTGTTGGCCGCTGGCTGTGTGGGTGTATCAGGAGTTGCCAGGGTGTTGTTGGGCTGGGTGTAGAGCAGAGACGGTGGGACAGAGACAAGGCAGGGGTTTGGGACTGCTGAGAGTTGGTCTGTCAGGTGTTGGACTTTCCTGGCGAAGCGTCTTTTGCTATTCTCAGCATCCTCCTTCACTTTGGCTAACTGAGCACGGAGCACACTGTTCTCCTGTTTTAGTGCCTCTACACTTTCTCTGAGGTCAGATGCCTGGGCTTGGTTGTCTCTCTTGAGCTGCTTCAGCTACTCATGAAGTTGCTGCACAGCGCTGTCTTGGCGGTCAGATAGCCTGGCCTGGGTGAGCTCCTTAAATTCAGCAAAGTCCAGGTGTGGGAGGGGCAGAGATGGACAAGGTGGTGGGGTTCTCTGTTGGGCTCTCGTCATCTTCACTGTCAGAGGGGACATTGATCACCTCAGTCTTTGTTCACCTCAGTCTTTAACAAGGAGAATGCCTCTTCAAAGGACTCCAGGTTGGCTTCATTCCCCTGGATCATGATCTTTGTAGTGTGTGATGGTGAGCAGAGGGTCAACTGTTTATTTCCTTAGCTTTTCTAGCCTTAAACAGTTTTTTTTGTTGTTGTTTGTCTGTTCTCTTCTTGTATTCATAAAATACCTCTTCTTTTATCGTCTTTAGTGCAGTTTCTCCTTGTAGATGTCGGTAACAGTGGCAGGTAGTAGCCTAGTTAGCAGTTTACAGCAAGATACACAGTTGACAGCTAGCTAGTTGATGGTTAGCTAGTTGTTGTGATTCAGAAAATATATCCAAAGATAATACTTTTTCTTCTGTTTTGCTGATTGATGTTGTTACCTCTTCTTTAGAGTCCTTTTTGAAGAATATTTGAAGGTTTTTTTGTAAAATGTCCCACTTTTAAGTCCAAGTTTGAGATATATTCAAGAGCTCATTTTTGCTCCCTCTCTCTCTCTCTCTCTCTCTCTCTCTCTCTCTCTCTCTAGATAGATCTATCTATCTATTTATTCCAGCGCTCTGTACATATGAGGTCACTTGACAGAGTTCTAAAATTTATGCTGATATCAAAAGCAATACTTTTTGGAAAACATTTATAAAGAAATGTTGAAGACACAAAATACATCCTCCCGATTTTTTAAACGTTTTAATTCATAGCTGGTTCTAGTATGATCTTCTTGGTAGTGTGTAATAGATTAAACAGGAATAATACAAACCGTCATTTAATTAATAAAAAGTAGAACTGAGTAATATGATGTTTCCCAGCTTAAGGAACTGCAGAATGTATAAAATATGATCATACAGTGCATCCTAATATAACATGAAATACAGTACCTGACCTGCACATGTGTGATTAATACACACTGAATTAGCTTTCTTTATCTAATCTTATGAATGACATTGTAAATGTTCTTTTGTGTCTTGTTTTCTTTATAAATTCTTTTTTGGTTTGTCATCAAAAGTCTCTCTGGTGGAGTGTTGCTGTGGTCAGCAGGGGGGGCTGCTGTATCAGGATAATGCTCAAGGAGAAAACACTGATCTGTCTTCATCTTCTTTTTTTTATCTTGTCAGCAGAGAATAGGCTCTGTTTAGTCTGCCTGATTGAAGAAACTATTTTTAGGACACAGAATTACGATGGAAAAGGATCACATCAGACTCTGGAAAACCAATCTAGTGAATCCTCCTTCAGCCTTTGCCATTCTCTCCCCTTTTTTTATGTCATTGTACACTGATACTCTGTACATAAATAAGCATGGCAGGGACGATATTTAAGCAATTTTGCTTGGGTGAAAACAGTATAACATGTAATGGGATAATAGTTGAAAGTCTTGCACTCACATGACTGATGGAATAGTAAAAAAAATGAGGTTAGCTTTATTGTCAAATATGCCATATGTACAACATATAACACAAATGAAATTTCGGTCCTCTCAGACCCTATTTGGAGAGGAGCAGCTGCGTGTGTACGAGCCGCCATCTTGACCAGATTCAGTGTGGGCAGAGTGTGGAGGAGACCCTGACTTCCTGGCCAGGGCCATGAGTATCAAAAGTATCAAAGGCCATGAGTATCAATAGTACAAGTACTCATGAAACTGATTATCACACTGACCCAGTTCTAACAGCTTGGAGCTGAGCATGACTGCTTAATAGATACTTGATACTTTTATGAATCTACATTATGTTTTGATCCTAAAATCCAAATTTACAAAGCAACTGCTATCATCAGATAAATTAAGTAAAAAGTACATAATTCTGTCTTCTGTACACCAAAATATTTCTGGATCTTCTGAGATATTTTATGTCCGTACGTCCAATGCAAAAGAAAACTGGATTAATTTCCTATTTTGAGGAAGATTTCCACACACAATCTATTGTCTATCTAAATATTTTCCATCTGCCAACTCAGTGATGCATTGTCTGCCAATACAGGAAGAAGAGCATCCTCAGGCCTCTAAGGGAAAATGAAAGATAAAATGTCACATTTTCATTACAAAATACATAAACCAAATGACGTGTTTTTGCTTTGTATTCAATATTAAGTAAAGCTTCAAAATCATTCACAAATACATTTCTTTCCTTTTTAATATAATTTAGTGGATGGAGGTAATTTTGCCATGCCAAGAACATTCTTTGGTTGGCCTTTTGTCTTAATGATATCATGACGGTGTAGATGCAGTTAATGGACTCAGAATTATGACAAAAAAGTTGGAACTGAGAAATGTATTTATAAATATTTTCTATAGTGGCCCTCATCCTCTTCCATAGAATCAGTATAATAATGATGAAGTTGATTTAAACTGGATTGCATTTCATACTCCTTTGTCCATCCCATATTTCCTGCCTGCATAAACACATCTTAAACTCACAAAGGCAAACTGCCCAATCTCCTTAAAAACTTTGATATTTTGTCATACCACCATAAAAGCTGCCACTCTCCATCAGTTGGTAGGTTCAGGTTGTCAGGTAAATTTTGGGTGTCCTAATTGAAAATTGGTCATAAACTTCCTGGAGGCAATGTGTCAGGTGTTTTCTATCAGCTTATGAATATGAAGACATTTGCTGCCAAATTTACACCAGGATGGATTATTTAACACAAGGGACTCCTGTTTTTGTTTTGAGTTTCATTGAGAAAAAGATGGTGTCCCGTACAAGTAGATTTTACTGGAGCCCCCAACTGATTTAGTCCCTCATGTTATGATATAGAGGGGAGGCAGGATATTTATTTATTTATATAGTTTAACAATACAATTTAAAGTCTAACTTTTGTGAAACAAAAAACTTAAATTAAAAATGACCCCAAGCATCTTTGTCTGCACTATAAATGCAATACATCAGGGTCATATATATATATATATATATATATATATATATATATATATATATATATATATATATATATATATATATATATATATATATATATATATATACATATATATATATATATATATATATATATATATATATATATATACATATATACACACACACACACACACACATATATATAATAATTCATGATCAACTTGGGGGACCAGCGAAAAGACAGCCAATTCACCAAATCAGTCTCATAAAAAGGTACTGAACTGTCAGTTTCTAACTGATTTATAATTAACTTAATACCTACATCCAAAATTACCAGAACAGCTGTAATGGTTGAAGGAGTTCTTGGCAGAGTCGAGGTTGGCAACATTCACTCTTATACAGTATTAAATAGACTGCTTGTAGGTTCAACAGTCTTATATTTAACACAAAATGAAAAAAATACAATCTAACTAACATGTACTATATACAGCTGTGTGTGTGTGTGTGTGTGTGTGTGTGTGTGTGTGTGTGTGTGTGTGTGACGTGATGCCACGTTAAAGAGAAGATGGTTAGCTGCATCCAAAGACCCTGAGTTTGTGTGAAGTATAATTCAACTAACATCAAATTAACCGTGTAGCAAAGCAAACTACCAATAACCTGACCTGAGATCATAATAACACCCCAACAGTGAACAAACACGTAGCTGGAACACATATACATCACATCAGACAGAGGTAAAAGTCCTGTGCTTAGCCGTGCTATGCTATGCTGTGTGCTATCCAAGCCCAGTTCAATGTTACCATTCTTTGAAGAGAAGGTGCTGGTGGTTCCTTGGCTGATGAGCCAAGCAGGAGAAGGTTGTAATCCCAATGTTGAACAATGCTGTTCTTGCTGTGCAAAGTCTGATGAAAGACAGCAGACGGAGGAAACTGGTCGCTTTTTTCTTTTGCAGAAATAAAAGCTCAGTCCTAACTCACTTCGTATTCCTCGGATTTTGGAGTTAGCTGGCAAGCTGCTGGTGCGAACCTAGTTGGAAAACTAGCAGGACCTTGCAATGCTGCTGTGAGGAGAAGTTCCTTTGGCCTGCTGGAATTGCAGCTGGCAGCTCTCAGCAGCTGTTGGGCCCAAAAGAATCCAGGAGAGGAGAACTGGAGGGCAGGCAGCCCTGAGGGGAAAGAGGTGGAGAAGATCCAGAAAAAAAGAAGGAGCTGGAATTTTGGATATCTGGTCAGCGAGGGGTCTGTCAGACTGACCAATAGTAGCTCAAAGCTAGGTCTCTTGGTAGTCTTTGCACCTAGGTGTGAAAACTGGGGAATTCTGGGGAACTGAGTTCAGTTCATTCAGTCCATTTTGAAATTCACAATGAACAGCTTCATCTATGGATCCCAACATATACATACATACACCGATCAGGCATAACATTATGACCACTGACAGGTGAAGTGAATAACACTGATTATCTCTCCATCATGGCACCTGTTAGTAGGTGGGATATATTAGGCAGCAAGTGAACATGTTGTCCTCAAAGTTGGTGTGTTAGAAGCAGGAAAAATGGGCAAGCATAAGGATTTGAGCGAGTTTGACAAGGTCCAAACTGTGATGACTAGACGACTGGGTCAGAGCATCTCCAGAACTGCAGCTCCTGTGGGGTGTTCCCGGTCTGCAGTGGTCAGTATCTATCAAAAGTGGTCCAAGGAAGGAACAGTGGTGAACAGGGTCATGGGCAGCCAAGGCTCATTGATGCACATGGAGAGCGAAGGCTGGCCCGTGTGGTCCGATCCAACAGACCAGCTACTGTTGCTCAAATTGCTGAAGAAGTTAATGCTGGTTCTGATTGAAAGGTGTCAGAATACACAGTGCAGCGCAGTTTGTTGTGTGTGGAGCTGCAGAGCTGCAGACTAGTTCGGGTGCCCATGCTGACCCTGTCCACCACTGAAAGCGCCAACAACGTGAGCACATGAGCATCAGAACTGGACCATGGAGCAATGGAAGATGGTGGCCTGGTCTGATGAATCATGTTCCCTTTTACATCACGTGGATGGCCTGTTGAGTGTGCATTTGCCACCTGGGGAACACATGGCACCAGGATGCACTATGGGAAGAAGACAGGCTGGCGGAGGCAGTGTGATGCTTTGGGCAATGTTCTGCTGGGAAACGTTGGGTCCTGCCATCCATGTGGATGTTACTCTGACACGTACCACCTACCTAAGCATTGTTGCAGACCATGTACACCCTTTCATGGAAACGGTATTCCCTGATGGCTGTGGCCTCTTTTAGCAGGATAATGCGCTGTGCCACAAAGCAGAAATGGTTAGTGGAGTCCATGCCTCAACAGGTCAGGGTTGTTTTGGCAGCAAAAGGGGGACCAACACAATATTAGGCAGGTGGTGTATATATATATATATATATATATATATATATATATATATATATATATATATATATATATATCCATCCCGCACCTGGTGATACATGGCCCCAATATCTGCCATCAAAACAATGGGTTTTTTCCTGAATCTGGTTATGACTCCAATTAATGGTTATGACTCCAGTTAATGAGCTGGTAAGACTGGGTCCTTGCAGCAGCTGTTTGTTCAGTGACATACCTTGAAATGATGCAGCACAACCAAACACCACTCTGATCTTTTTCTTCTGTGGATGGTATATACCATGGTGTGGAATATACCAAGTTTTGCCATGGCTGCATGCCAACTCTTCAGCAGGCACCTTTTCAGCATAACTACAGGAAATGATGCTGTGAATAAAGGCAGTGTAATCTGCCTTCTTTTCAGACTCAAGGCACGTTGCTCTGCTAGCTTGCGGTTATCAGGCATGCACACATTTCCTTTCTTTAGGGGCAAACCAATGGTGTAGTGACCATCCACCAGCTCAACAGTGCTTTTCACCATTTCCATAAACTGGCAATCTTCTCTTGATAGACCAAGTTGCTCTTTATGGCTGCATTCAAGGAAGTCTAGTTGAAACTGCTGCTTCCATAGTTCATCCAATTTTACCACAGAGATGCGGTTAGCAGTGATGTTGGGTTGCTCCAAGTCTGCTTCGCCAAACATTGGCCCATTAACAGTCCATCCCAACAATGTCTGAACAACATATGGCCCTCCATTTTCACTTTGAATCACCTTTATTGGTTCCAGGGCTCTAGGTGCATTTAAGCTGATCAAAAGCTCAATGTCTGCATCAATTTCATGTAGGTGTACCTCTCGCAAATATGGCCATCTGAGCACATCTTCCTCCTGTGGTATGTTGCTCCTGCACACAGGCATTTTCTTCTGTGTAAAGACATCTGGCAAGTCACAGTAGAGAGCTTTCCAGGCCAGCTACCTCCAGATCCGACACTATGCAACTTTCCACGAGCTTTTCCTGGCCCATAGTGCGCAAGAAAATTTTAGTTCCTCTTCCTGATACATTCAGCTTATTCATCAGACCTGATGTACAAAAGGAACCAGAACTGCCTTGGTCCAAAAAGGCATAAGTCTCCACAATTTTGTGACCCTTTTTAGACTTGACCTTGTCTGGCACGATGGAGAGCTTGCAGTCATGGTCACCGGCCCCAGTAAGACCACTACTTTGCACTGCCACCAGAGAGCTGCCCACTGCTGTGTTTGTATCTGCTACACCTCCTCGATCTTTATTTTGGTCCTTGTTCTTTGGGTGAATATGAAGCATGCTAGGGTGACTAGCTCCACATGTTTTGCCTGACAGTCGCCTCCTGCAGTCCTTACTTATGTGCCCTATGCACAGACTGCCAAAGCAGACTCCATGCTCTTTCAGAAAAGTGATCTTTTCTTTATGCGCTCTCGTTTCCAAGAGAGAACACAACTCCAATGCATGATCACCCTTGCAGTATAAGCAGGTCCTTTTGTCCAGTGGGACTCCTTCCTTTTTCACATGGGCCTTCCCATCAACTGATACTACTGTAGTGGCAAAACTACTTCTTTGGTTTTGTGTGCGATGCTGATAATTATCTTTGCTGCTGTCTTTAATTTGCACCGTCTTTGGAGTGTCCTGTATATTGCCAAATACAGGGTCTGCTGCTATTCTTACCTGGCACTCAATGAAACTCACAATGTCAAGGAAAGCAGCTCTTCGATGATGGGTCTCTTGAATATCACAAGCTACTGACCTCCATTTGCCTCTCAGCTTGTGCGCCAACTTCTTGATCACCATCAGCATGTTTGCAGGCATGTTAAGCTCAGACATGTACTATATGTCATCCATCGCATTACAACATCCTCTTAAGAACAGACCATAAGCTTGGAGAGACTTAGCATCCTCTGATTTAACCACAGGCCATGAGAGTGCTTTGTCCAAATAAGCTGAAGCAATCCTGTAATAGTAATTTCAGTAAATAGTAATGTCTCCTTGTCTCAGCCACCTGAGATGCCCAACCCCCCCCTTTCTAACACAAGACATGAGGTTCTTTTGTGTTTTAAATTATGACTCCAGACTTAACTTTGCCGCAAAGTACAAGATCCTGCAGGATACCCCAGGTGTAAAACACACCCTTGGGGGTCGGCGCCATTGCCTGCAGCAGACAAGAGGGTGCGAAAACACTGTGGGTAAGGGGGGCGACCCCTGCAGCAGACAAAGAGATGTGAACCATACCTTAGGGGTGTTCCTCAGGTATAAATGTATTGGTCTTCCCCTTTTTGGGGTCTTTCTTCATCTTGACCTTTTCTTTGCAAAGAAAATAAAAACCTTGTTGGCCAGCAGAAGTTTTCTATTTCATTCTTCACCAGCAGCAGAGAAATTTCCACAACAATCCTTTGCTCATTCCCAAAATGCTCTTCCAACAAAGCCTTTGCCTTCTGGTATCCTCTATCTGCAGGCATTTGTTGACAGCTTCAAACAAGCTCTCATGGTTCTCCTCTTGTGTACTGTGCCAGAAAGTGCATACAGTCTCCAGTATCACTTGTCTTCTCTGATACATTTGCTCAAAGGCTCTTATAAAGGCGTGATAGTGAAGAGGATCTCCATTAAACACCTGGATCGCTCTTTTTGGCAAATGAGAGATGTTATGTTGTTGCGCCAGCAGAGCAGAAATATCATTTTGCCTTGCCATTATGGATAGCAAATTGTAACTGTCACCAATGACTGGCACCTGAGCATGTGGACTTACTACAAACTGAGAAGCTGGAACATCACTCTTCACATTAGGAGCCAACAGGAACCCAGGCGGCCTCTGCTGGACTATTGAGATCTAACATCAACAGTATGTTTCCTTTCATTTACCTTTGTCAGATGAGACTTGGATGTGATTTGACTGTCATGCACTTCTAGGCCACCAGGCACAAATGAATCAACCTCAGCATTAAGAGCAGCATGAGCCTCTCTGGCCATGTAGGATTCCATACCATCTGATTTTTTACATCTGCTGCCTTTCACACTGCTTCCTGAGACTCTTAGGACCTCCCTCCTAGCCTGAGCAGCTGCTATCTCCAATTCAAGCTCAGATCTCTCTTTCCTTTTCTTTATTTCTTCCTCTTGCTGGTCCAGCTCTAGTTTTTTGTTTGAGTAATTTCTGACGAGTGAGAAGAGCAGCCATTTCAGCCTCTGCTTTGACACGAGACGAGGAAATAGAGGAGCTTGAAGTTCTTGAATTCCCAGTTTTTCATCCATATTTTCTGCTTCCAACATTTGAGATACTATCGTTTGGCTGAATGTCATCCTGCACTACTCCAAACAAGGCATTCTCATCAATATTATGTGTGTTTTGAGTTAAGTCATGCTGTTCCATGTCATGAAATTTTCCAGTCACATCCTCCTGTCCCATGTCTGGGCACATTTTACTATCAAGATGTGGCTCATGCAGTGTCAAGCTTGGAGGATTTTCACATTCCTTGTTATTTGGTAGTCTCTCCACATTGTCAGTTGTTGCATGTCTTGAGACTGGTCTCTTAGTTTCAGAAAGCCACCGTTTCACATCCTCAATAAATCCTTTGTTGTATTTACTGATGCTTGCAAACCACACCTTTTGTTTTTCCTTTTCCACCACAGGTATTATCTCCATCAGTGACCCCCTTTCCTTTTGACAATCAGTACGTTTACATGCAGCAAGAAATTCGAAATTCTTATCGTATCAGACCTAGTTCGGACTTTTAAAATGCATGTAAACACCTTAGTCCGACCTACTTCGGACCTATTTCGGACCACAACGGACATCTCAAAATCGGAGAAGAACACCTAGATAATTCGTTCACTGTCGGCATATTAACGCCATGGAGGCTCGGCTATCGTATCGTATCGTATCGTATCGTATCGTATTTTTGCATTCTGCGCATGCTCGAGATTTTCCGCTGGGGCTTTCACCCGGAAGTGAAAGGAGACGTAAAGAGTGGCGTTGTTGCCGGAAAAGGTCATTCATCCTTGCCGGATCATAAGCCGCCGGCATCCTTCTTCTACCATCACTGCAGCCAAAAGATCCGTTGTTCTTTTTATGTGCATTATCAGGAGGAAAATAATGCCCGTAATGTACGCTACTGTAGCGTCGTCCAGCTCCTCGTACGCCATCTTTGTTTGAATGCCGTCAGATTTTTTGTTGTTGCTGATAAGTAGAGGTCAACCGGAAGTGGCTCTTTGTTGAGAGGGCTACAGCGCCACATAGCGTACGGAGTCAGACATGCTCCGGCCACTTTTCCGATTCTCTGAACGGCATGTATACTCAGACCAGCGATCCGGTCTCATGCATGTCATTATCTGATACGATAAGAATTTCGAATTTCTTGCTGCATGTAAACGTACTGAATGTCATTATCTGTTTCATTTGCATTTGAACCAGACTTCGATCCATTCACATGTAAACCAGCCTTTGATCCACTCATATTGACGTCCAGCAAAGTATGCATCACAAAAATTCAGAGAGCAAATGTCACAATCCACATCTGCATCATCAATCCACATCCAAATTTGTTTTGGCACAAATCTGACTCCATACATGAACAATCCAATATTGTCTCCAAGTCCACAGTCCACACTTTAATTCAAGCTTGAGCATCAGCAGTAAATCCAACTTCACTCCTTTCATGCGCACAACAAGCGATCCACTTTTGCCACAAGTTAACTCAATCTCAAGCAATATGGCAAGAACGACATCAAACAACAGCCACAGCATCCATGTGCATCCAATTTGCAGTAGTAACCAGCATCAACTGTGTCCAGGCAAGTATAAACTTCACAGTATGAATAAACTGAGGTCAACACACCCTGGTTTGTGCTGCACAGCGTCACTTCATCCACGTTTACTCACGGTCAACATCCAAAGTAGCTGAGTGGTCCATTGTTTTACATGCACAAATCGAAATCAGCGAAGCATCAGAAGTGTCGGATCTGTAGCCGATTTCTGTTGACAATGTTCAGTGACTATCAAGACCTAAATTAGTCACAGAGAGGGGAATACAGGGATCTGTCTGACACGCTGAATCCAAGGAGCAAACATGAGGCCGTTACTGTAGTTGAGGGTGTTTATTAGTCCCTTTCAATAAAACATATTTTTTAACCATACATTTTATTTTTAGTGACTTGCAGAACTGGACTATATGAAGGATTCATTTTAGCGGTCAACAGAAATATCAGCACCCTGCCTCCTCTCTCCCTGTGTCAAGCAAACAAATTCACAAGTAGATGCAGGTGATACTCATTAGACAATCATTCAGCCCCAGTGACACACACACACACACATACACACACACACACACACACACACACACACACACACACACAAACCCATCACCCCCAATGACAACCTACAAAATCATTTCCTGGGGAGCCTGGTAGAGTAGGTACATTTCCACCAAAATATGCCAATAAAACCATCATAGCAAGCAGTCATCATTGTAGACGCTGGCTACTGAAATCACATAAGTTAATTATCACACAAAACTCTGTTAATTCATAAATGGCTGTAAACTCTTGAGAAAAGGACTATAAAATTGTATATCATTTGCTTAGGATAGTAATATGTAGGCGTCTTGCTCCCTTGATTGAGGCAGTAATGCGAAGTACTTCCGTTGGTTATATTGAGAATTACAGGAACAATAAACTGACTTTGGACTTTCTTTATTTCATTATGACTCTTCAGATGTGGACACAGAAACTCGAGTAACTATTGATGGGAAGGAATGGCATGGCCAAAACTGGTGACCTTCATTTAAGGCAACAACATTATGAGGGAACAGTTTGAAACCTGCAGAGTTAATATCAATAACTGATCAATTAGCATATTTACTGAGTGTCTCTTCAGTGCTTGACACAAGTAAAGAATCCTCAGCACAAGAACATTTAGTCAGAAAGCCAAACAAGAACCCAGTTTCATGAGCAATAGGTATATTAGCTGAAGTGCAGTACTTAGAGACAAAGTCAGTGTTTTTCTGTATTTTTTATATTGTCAACATGAAAAGACCAAAATCAACACCAGGAACAATAACTATAATAAGAAATATTAATAAATAATTTCATGAAGGCGATTTATTACTACTATAGAAACACTGACGGCCAGTGAAAACTCATTCTGAATTTAAAAGGTTTCACAACTTATTCAATACTATGTAACGTTATATTACGCTGCAAATTACATACAAAAAACAGAATTTTACATGAGACATACTGCCAAACAGTCTTCAGTGGTGATGGGTTCTCTGAAGTTTATTTCTCCACACAGCTGATACACATACTGTAACTGCTTATCTAGCCCAGTATCAGTGTTTTAAATCAGTAACCTGATCTGAAACATCAACAACAACAACAAGGGAGTGGTATGTGCAATCGGTTCTGTCTGGAAACAGATCAGAGTTCAGGTTAATGGTTTTATATGCACGCTTCCCACACAAAGGGCTGAGTCACTGACAGACATCGGCACGTTTTACCCACCACACGCTGAACGTGACCATGTGTGGTTCAGGTGTGTGTATATAAAGAGTAGGCAGCCTCCTATCATCACTGCATCACTCAGCTAATACCTGAACTTCATCATCATCACTTTTACCTGACAGGTAAGACACCTGCTGTGTTTCTTTTCAGTCAGTGGAGCTCATGGTTCTGCTCACTCTCTGCTCAGTGTTCTTTGTCTCCACATAGAGCAACCTGTGATCATCAGCATGAAGACTGTCCTGGTCCTCTCCATTCTGCTCTGGGCTGCATCTGCAGGTCAGACTCACACACACTCACACACACACACCCACACCCATGCACATACACACACACACACACACACACACACACACACACACACACACACACACACACACACACACACACACACACACACACACACACACACAAACACATACTCCACTATTACTGACAGTGTTATGTTTTTCTCTACAGCTCCAGCTGAAGACAAAGAAAAGGCTCCAGGTCAGTATTGAAGCTATTTGCCTTAACACACACACACACACACACACACACACACACACACACACACACACACACACACACACACACACACACTGTTACTATGTGACACCAGCATTCATGTGATTCATCCACAGAAGCAGCAGTGGAGGCTCCAAAGGAACAGAAGGCTGCTCCACCTGGTTAGTGTCCTCTTTAAAGTGTGTTAGACAGCAGTGTGTGTGGACAGAGCAGGACAATAAAGAATGACACAAGCAGCTGTTTGAATAGAAAATCTTAATGGATTGATAAAGGACATTAAGGACTGTTCTCTTGATTTGAGTTGTGATGACCAGCCAGTCCAAGTAATTGAAGATCATCCCCTCCAGAATATGACAGTTGTGTTTGAACACAAAAGTACAGCTCAGTTCAGTACAGCTCAGTTCAGTACAGTCTCAGTTCAGTACAGCTCAGTTCAGTACATCTCAGTTCAGTACAGCTCAGTTCAGTACAGCTCAGTTCAGTACATCTCAGTTCAGTACAGCTCAGTTCAGTACAGCTCAGTTCAGTACATCTCAGTTCAGTACAGCTCAGTTCAGTACATCTTATGTATAAGAGCACCCGTGCAGCACTATTGAGGAGAGATTCTGGCCACCAGATTAAAGCTGATACTGCTGACCAGTCTGCTGAGAGGATTGACATTTGGTACCTGTTCCTTTAGGTTCTGTCAAGTCATAGGTTCTTTGTGTACAAAGTGACTTTTGTATGCTAAAAGAAAAAACTAATCATTACAATTTGAATTTAAATGTCAAATTATGGCATGGGGGAAAGCTGAAGGTGACGCCTTATCGTGAGAAGAGGGACGGCAGTGATTGCTGTTTGACCTGCAATTTGCTAAACTAATGACATTTCCTTCAGTCTCAGCTGTACTTTGTTCATATTAATTAGCTGATGTTAGCATGATTCTGTAACATGTTAAACTAAAAGGATAAACATGGTAAATGTACCTGCTAAACTAAACATGTTAGCATTGCCATTGTTGTCAGACAATCAAACAAATATCTAAACTGGTAGCACGGCTGCAGACTCTTACACTGGTTTTGATAGTCGTGTGATGTTAATATGATAGCAGCCAGACACTGCTGACTTTTTGTGGCTGTGACTTACTCTAAAGTCAAATACTGTCAACGAAAAAGAGTTCTGATGAAGCTGGTGATGTTTCAGAGATAGAGGACAAGATGGCGATGATGGGAGATGAAGTGCTCGTGCAGGAGGAGTCTGTCCCTGATACCAAAGACGGTAGAGAGAACACACATCATTTATAATAGTGTATCAAATACATGTTTGAGTAATCAGTTACTCCCCAACTCTTCCATATTTTGTGTCATAAAAAACAAGTTTAATTAAATGAAGCAAATGTCTGCTCACAGTGACACGATTTAAGCTGTTTTAAATTTGGTTATTGACAACAACCTCCCTTGTTTGGCCCTACTGCTAACTGTTCTCTAAAGTGTATCAGAGCCATTACAGACAGGATCTGTTATCGGTGTAATTCCCTCAAAGTGTTCTGTTGAAGTAAAGTCAATGTTCTCTCTATGCTGTCTCTCTGTAGCTCGTTTTAACTTCTGTCCAGACGGCTGGTTCAGCCATGGCTCTCGCTGCTTCATGTTCGTCAATACTCCCATGACCTGGTACAGTGCTGAGGTACGGCTTCTCTAACACTTTGGTATAGTTATAGTGAGCTGTAAAATAGCTTTAATAGCATCTGATAGACTCATGCTACTCATTCAGTCAGGCTGTTTTCAAACTTAACATCAGCACACATGATAAATGAACATGTTCTGCAACATAAAGCCTCTGGATGATGATGGTATCTGTTAGTAGGTCAGTCACCATCAGTCCATGAAAAGATGAACTTTACATTCACATAGAAGCTTGAGTCATTTCACAGAGTGATCTTTGTGGATGTTCAACTAGGTATTGTTTATGTCATTTCCTGTGTCCAACAGGAGCACTGCAACAGCCAGGGTGCCCACCTGGCCTCAGTCACCAGCCCCCGAGAGTACAGCTTCCTCCAGCAGATCACACAGACAGCCGGTCAGAGCATCGCATGGCTGGGAGGCTTCAACCTGCAGGTGTGAATTTATGAAGAAATACCACCTCAGTCAGTCCAGTTCAAGACCAGTACCTGGTCCACAGGACTCTCGACTCACCCATGAGAGCCGCACTTCCTTACACTCTCGCTCTTTGTCTCTCAGGGCCAGTGGATGTGGATTGACCGTGAAGGTTTCTATTACACCAACTGGTACTCCCTCTCTTCCTCCAGCAGCTACCCTTGCATCCTCTTACGCTCCAACAGTAAGTCCACCTGTTAGCTTTCCCTGGAGAGCTCCATCAGCTTCACTCTGATCTGATTTCACCTTGATTTTCTCTCAGGAAAATGACATGAATAAAACATGATGTGTTAGTTCAGATCCATTTGCTACACAGCTGTCTGCCTGGCTCATGAAGGCATATTTTTTTGTCAAATGTGACAGTGTTATTTGAATATTTTCAGTCCCAGTTTTAATCAGCATGGCTGTTAACATCGTGCTGTAACTCAGAGAGTGGATATGTCTTTGTGTGTGTTGATAGAAGTCAATCCCCAGAACAGTGTGAACGGGACTTGTTCTTCAGGGACACTTTTATTGATCTTACTGCTGATTTACTCAATTTTCTGGACCAGTGAACACTATGGTGACTCATCTGTCAACTCACATCATAAATTAAGACTGAGTCCTGTTATTTTTATCTTGTTTTTTTTAGATGGATGGGGTAACACCCGGTGCAGCACCTCATATCGCTTCATCTGCTCCAAGAACCCGTTCGGTTGTTAAAACACATACTAAACATCTGGGATGGATCAGCTTGGATGTTTTTTCTGTTTTAAGTGAAATTTGTTGTGTGTCTCACTGAATTAAAGTTTTTCTATTGTTTTTTTATACGGAGTTAAATGATTAAATCTTCAATAAATGTAGTGTAAAAGCATATGTTTTGTGACTGTGGCCTTTTTCAATAAAAAAGACTTGTGTGTTCTTCCTCTCGGTTGCTGAAGTCCAGTTGTATTCTGAAGAGTAACTTGAGTCATTCCAGAGGAAGTTCAAAGTAGTTTTGTTTTACCATATCAGTTTATTTGTATCAGTGCAGTTCAAATAATATCCTATAGAGACATCTCAGAACTAGTGCTGTCATCTATGTTGTGTTGCTAGAAGTTGGACGATGAATCACAGAAAATGAAAACATAAATGTGATTTATTATTAGGAGCTACTGGCAGCAGAATGAATAAATCATGAAAAAGTTAGGAGTGGAAAAATGGTTTAAAGCTTTTTGACCTCTTTTTCCTCTGTGAAGTAGTTTAAGTTTTTTTTTTTTTTTTTTATCTGATTTGATACTGCTTGTATTATTCCTAGTTTGGGCCAGTTCTAACTCGAAGTAGATTCACAACTAAAGTTGTTTGTAAGCACAAAGACAGAAACATGCATTGTTTTCATTAGATTAATAAAACCACACATGGCCCTGATTCTGTATAATAATTCTCAATCCTCGTTGAACAGGGCACATTCTACTCCCACAGTTAACAATATAGATGT